>KK901024.1:0-143943 GCA_000696445.1 Aquilaria agallochum
TGCTCAAGAGGGTCACTTGAGTATGTACACTAGGGGTGTTGTTCTGATGACCTACAGGACACACCAAACCTGGGAGTTTAAATGCACAATTTTGGTACCATAACTGGACAACCCCGGAGTGCGTAACAAAACAACTCCTAGAAAGGCCACGGGTGAGACACCCTTCTCACTCGTCTTTAGCATAGAGGCCATTATCCCTGTCGAGGTTGTACAGCCATCTGTAAGAATACAGGTGTTTGACGAAAAAGGGAACCACCTTAGTTTAAGAAGCAAGTTGGATATGGTTGACGAGTATAGAGAGATGGCCGAGCTCAGAAGAAAAGCATTTCAGCAGAGAGTAGCTGTTGCTACAAACTTGCATGTCAGGCGTAAAGGAATCAAGAAAGAGGACCTCATTCTCCGAAAAGCTGAATTCGAAGCTGGAAGACTATCTCATGGAGTACTTCGGACAAATTGGGATGGACCTTATTCGGTGCTTAAGGAAGTTTAGTAATATTGTACAATTTTTACCAAAGGTGGTCGAGTAAACATAGTTGGTGCCGAAGGAGGCAAACCGAATGTGAGTGTTTCCGAAAGTGCATAAGTGATATTGGACAATTTTTACCGAGGGTGATCAACCAAACATAGTTGGTCCCAAAGGTACTTAACTATTTTTTGCACAAATTATGTTTCACCAAAGATGGTAGACCGAACATGGTTGGTCCCAAAGGTACTTAACTACTTTTGAAAGGCAAGTCTTTTGAAGAAGGTTGACCAAAGATGGTCGGGAAACCTTCAAAGGGACTAAGGCGGTAAATCCTTAAAGAATGATACGACTCATCACTGAAGATGGTTAAACGCCAAAGGACGAAGATAATGTCCGAAGTCATACCAATCAGGGACTTGGCCAAAGTTTTGGACAAAAGAGGGGAAAGTCCCATTAAGTCCAAATGACAAAGTACAAAATACAAAAAAGAAAAAGGGGGCCTATTGCTTGTCTTGCCCATCTTCAGGGTCTTCAGAATCCTCGGCATGGTCATCTTCGGCCTCATCATCTTCATCCGTGCCAACTTTGGTTGCCAAAGGAGGAAGAATTGGGAGGTTGAGAAATTCTACGCTTGACCATTCCGAAGATGGTCCTTCGGGAATGTCAAGCACCCAGAGGAAGGAGAGGTCTAAGTCAGGATGTTTGGAGAGGACCTGATGACGCGCAAGGCAGAACCTATCTTGGCTTTGGCTTTTTTGGCTTTGAGGTCCTGCAGCTCCTTCTTCAATGCCTCAACCTCCTTCTCCAGCTTTTTCTTCTTCTTCTTACCCTTTTTTAGTTGCTCAATCTTGGCAATGAATCTGACATTAAGTCCTAATGTCTTTGTGAGATCGGCAATGGCATCCTCATTCTCCTTCTGAAAGGCTTCATTGGCCGAAATCAGCACCACCACCATCGCGATGAGGTCCGCTACTTTGGAAGAAAATTCCTCCAAAAGTTCATTTTGGCTCTTTAGCACCTCGTTTTGAAGGCTGGTCAGGTCCTCATTTACAATTTTGTTGAGCTCGCCGTACTTAACGACCGAGCTCGCCAAAAGCTCCTTGGCCTTGGCCTGTTCTCCTCTGATCAAATTTAGACCAAAGATTGTTTGGCTTCCCAAGCCCGAAAATATCCACTGTATGGTAAGAGCTGCAAAAGGGAGGATCCTGAACGTGGGTCAAAAGCACCAAAAGCTCAAAATTTTTCTAAGTCCTCAAGGGTTAAGCTTTACCTGGGCAGCGTGCTCCCTCATCCTCACGGTGAGGACCTTCTTATTCGGGCACTCCTCCTTTAGAGACTGGAAGGTAGCATTAGTCATAATGCCCCTCGCCATCTGAGGGGCCATCTTCTGACTATCCTTGGAGAACAAGTCCATGTCCTCCATGAAGGTTCAGAAGGGCTTCCTTAGGACCTTATCCTTCGGGATTTTTGAATCCCGAAGGGCCCTCTTCCGAACATGTTCGGCCATCCACTGAGCCTAGGCTTGCTCATCTGCAAAATCACGCTGACGTTCAGCTATAACGTTATCCCTTAACCATTCATCTACAAGGTCTAAAATATTAAAAAATCCCAAACCCATACACAAATGGCTAAGGGACAAACCTTGTTGAAGTTCGGGGCCCTCTTCGTCAGAATCATTGACGTCCAACACCTCAGCGGGGATGTCCTTGCCTTTGCTCCTTCGCAGCTCCTGAGCCTCTTCGGCAGACACCTCCCCCAATGATGTCCCCACTACCTCGAAAGCAGAATCAGAGCTTAGAAGGGTAGAGTGGATGGCCGGAACCGAAGGCCGATCAGCATGCATAGGAGTTTGGTAAAGTACCTCCACTTCACCTTCGGGCAGAGGTGGAAGGGAGTCCTCTTTAGCTTTCTTCGACTTTGTTGTCGAAGATGGTCCGACCGGTGCTTTCTTCCACTTCGGTGCCTTCTTATTCTACTGCTCCCCCTTCTTGACCTGGTCGAGGAAGAGACTCTTGTAGAAGGCTGCAGACTTATCCTCCATCTCTATAAAAAGAAAAACATCAGTGTGAGTATGAAGAAGTTATAAAAAGAAAAGTAGGAAAGAAGCTTACTCTCCACTAGGGCCAAGGACATAAGTTCACCCCGGAGGAGCATGACCAACCACACTTTCTTTCCATCAACCAAAGGCTTCAGCATGCCTTCATCAGTGACATGTTCCTTGATTACCCCATGCTCCTGAAAGACCTTTTCGGTCATGAAACTCCATTTGATGGGGAAAGGATAGAGAGAACGCGGAAGGACCTCGGCATCCCAATCCGTGACAGCTCGAATACGGTTGTCAAACTCCTCAAGCTGAGAGTCAGATCTAAGGTTAACAGCTTCCTTGGATCAACTACATCAATGGCCAAGATACTTAAAGCCTACTTAGATGGCATGTCTTTCCACTGCTCGTCCACTTTTAGAAAAAAGAACTTTTTCTGCCACCCTCACCAACTATCTTTTGTTCCGAAGGTGAATGTGTATTTTTTGCTCCCAGATCCTTGAGGGAGCAAGAAGTAGAACCCGCCCTTCGGAATAGGGTGAAGTTTGTAGTATTGCATGAAAAAGATGAAGTAGGGCTCTATTTTGAAGACACCGTACATACAAAGAAAAGCATTAAAGTAGGAGTAGGAGTTCGGGGGAAGTTGGTTGACTGCTATGCCATGAAATTGGCAAAAGTCGCAAACCATCTTCGGTGGGGGATACCAAAGTCCCGCCTCAGCTGTGCCCTAAAGATAGTGATCTCATTTTTTCAAGGAGCATAGCTAGGCATACCAGGTCTAAGGAGCCTGGTGACGGCATAGGAAGGGAGAAAAAATTTAGCTGACCACTTTTTCACTTTCTTTGAAGTGGCACAGCTCAGATGAAAGTTAAGAGGAAGCCAACTATGAGGAACTAGATGAGCTTCAGCTTAAGAGGAAGACATGTTCAGAAACAAATAGCCCTAACCTTGGGAAGATGAAGGGGAAAGAAATGAGATGAAAAACAAGTACTTCAGAAATAAACCCACCTAGTTCATAATGAAAAGAGATCGCCACAAACTTGCCGGAAATCGCTCTACCGCTAGCACCACTGCCAAAGAAAGATGGAAGGTAAGAGGAAATTAGAAAGCAAAAGGAATGAGAATTGGAGAAGTATGGAAAACATTGAAGGAGAAAGGGTTTATATTGACCAAAGGAGGCAGGTGAAGCGTCACCATAATGACCCTTCGCAGACGAAGGGACGCAACCGACATAACGGACGCAACTGTTTGCCGATCACCTAATGACACATGTCACTAGACACGAGAAACAAGGGCATGCCTTCTGACATTAGCAGGCTTATATAAGCCTAGCCCGTAGTGATGCGACTGCTTGGTCAGAAGGCGTGATGATTCATTGGCAGGCAACAGAGAACAAGAAACTCAAAGGGAGAAATATTTTTTTGCATCCTAAGATACAACTTTTGAAACATTAAGAGCTCGGTCAAAAGCGAGGAGTCCTATTTGATGCCAAAGATACTGCTTCAGCCAAAAGAGGCATCTTGAACCAAAAAGATGCCTACCCCGAAGAAGGTGATTGAGGTCAAAATTTAGCTCTGCTAACTGAGACGTTTGTCGCCTCCAAAAAAGATTTCCATGCCCCACGCTGAAGATATAACTTCGGCTTCTCGAGAGGGGCATGTGATTGCCGAATGGCCATGGCCCCGAGATCTCCTGATCAGCTATTAGAAAACCACCATTGGTGGGAGCTTAGCCCTGACCTCGGGGAACTCTCAACACCACCCTCAGATTTACAAACCTACCGACCTCAAAAAAGTAGGTCAACCATCCTTGACAGAATAAAATGTCTCCCGAAGGTGACCCACTTTACTGAAGGGCCTTCCCTGATAGCCTTCAGGGAAAACCTCTACCCGAAGGGGTCTTAAGGAGATACGAAAAAAATGGTTAAGGACACTCTAACAAAGAGACCTCGCACATGCCCCTGCCCTCTGGCAAGAATGGCCTACGACCAGCTAGAGACACCTATCTCTGAAGGTATAGATTGGATTTGACCGAACACTTGTCATGATTTGAACAAGCTATGTCAAATGGCCTCCTCCCTCCGCCCTCCCATAAATACTTGGAAGGAACTTGGTAAGGACATGAGAACTCTTGGTATTTTCCCCACTCTCTGCTATTTGCTACTACTCTCACAAATACTTACTTGGGCATCAGAGGCTCCTCCTCCGGAAACACACTTCGGGAAGCTCCTAACCCTTGTTCTTCTAAGTGTTTCAGACATATTCATACTAGAAGTCCTCCCTATGGGCCAACATTTCATTCAACAAAGATGCCATCGGGCATCACATAGGACTTAGAATATTGAGCTAAACACATAAGTTAGAGCGCTACCTTGCTTCAACCGAAAGAGCACACACACAAAACTAGTCCTTTGTCCTTTCAAGCAATCCTTTTCCTATAACATAAAAGGACGGGGCATGAGTTATACAACTCAGTAAGGACTTTTTATGGCCTCCAAGGCCTATAAATAGGTTAAGCTCAAGCTTAACTGAAACCAATCCATGCTCCTACAAAGAAAATGCCAAGACAAAGAAAAGAACAACTATATGCATAACAATATAAGCTATCTAAGAGGGGTTAGCACACACAAACAAACATAAAAGCACACAACTCACACACCCTAAACACCAGCCTATTAGGGCCTAGCAAGCATGATTTCAAATCCATAATGTTTCAGTTAACCTCTTAAGTGATTTCTAAACAAATTGATGTGCTCACCAGCTTGGGATTTTAGTTGGCCTCCTTAATTCGTAGCCCTACTGCTTGGCATACTTAGCTAATTAGCAAATTACATAGTTTCCAAAGCAACCCTATCCCGCATAGCATCTTAGGATCCTTTGGCTAATCCACCATAACCTAAGTGCCCACAATTCACTAGAACATCATAGTCCAACTATGAATTGCTTAGTGAATGCATAAAGCCTTTACCTTCACTTAGCAACCTTGTTGCCTGTAGCTTGATAAGCCCAAATTATGTAGTTCTTAGCTCTTTGTATGTAAAACCTTCCTCCTTGGCCTAAATTGCTCATGAAACCCCCAGCTATATAGGTTTCTATTTGATTTTTGCTTCGGTTTGCTCCTAGAAGCTCAAGAACACCATGGAACCTTCAAAACTCAACTTGAAGCCTTCATCCATGGAATTTGCAACTGGATGAATGTGACAAAGGTGAGTGTAAGCATGTGTGCATCTAGGTGGAGACAAGTGGCGCTAAACTTTGCTTAATGCTACTTAACCAAGCATTAATCTTGCATGGAGCACTTAAACTTCCAGATAAAAGATTCTTCTAAATTAAGCACATGAATATACTTTCAATTGAGTCCCTCAAATTCCCAAATCATTATTTTCATCTTTCCTTCTCAGCCAAGAACCAAAAGGAACCCGAAAGGTTCAAACACTTAAGCCACACTTAAGCTTCATTCAAAACACCAATTTCTAAGTGCAATGAGCACAAGTCCTATGTTCCACTTATTTTGCAATCCCTTGATCTACATAGTCCATGGCTTAAATACTTAGGATTTTTGAAGGCATTACAACCTCCCCTCCTTAAGAAATTTGGTCATCCAAATTTCCTAGAAGCATAGGGAACACACTAGGATAGCTTCTTAGCATTTCAGCTTCTACCTCCTATGTAGCCTTTTCTTCAGAATGATTAGTCCATTGGAATTTAACCATAGATATCCACCTACTCCTAAGCTTCCTAGTGTCCTATACCAATACTTGAATTAACTCTTCTTTATATATAAGGTTTAGAGCTATAGGAACACTAGTAACATGAGCCAATTGTTTAGGATTTGAGACCCATTTCTTCAAAACATGAAAAGTGTCATGGACATCTCCTAGCTCAGGAGGTAGTTCTAACTTGTAGGCTACACTTCCAATTCTTGCCACTATTTAGTATGCTCCTACATACCTTAGGGCACACATACCCCTCTTGGCAAATCTCATCACTTCCTTCATGGGAGATACCTTCAATCACACATAATCTCCTTCTTGCAATTCAAGGTCCTTTCTTTTCTTCTAGTTTGCATAGGATTTTTGCTTATTGTTGGCGGCCCTAATCCTTTCTTGGATTAGCTTGATTTTCCCAGTAGTTTTTCTTATGAGTTCTAGGCCTATCTCCAACTTATCTTTAGGTTCTTGTTAACAATGTGGAGTTACGCATCTCTTACCATAAAGTTCATCATAGGGTGTAATGCCAATCATTGAGTGATGGCTATTGTTGTTACAACTTTGAGTGCTTAACACAGTGATCAAATTTAGTGAGCCCAAGTCCTAGGCAATGCATGTCCTGTAGGCCAAGTAGCACATGCACTCTATATTTGTCCAAGGGGTCCTCTTGGTCTTTATGTAAATATGTGCATATTGGTCCAACCATAACACATATATTCACATACTAGTTCATTTTATAGCATAAGCAGTAATTAAAACCACATTTCATATCAATCTAGCATTCATGCAAAATTCCATGCACTTGCACAATTATATGCACAATTGGTGCACACCAAGTCGAACTCAAACACTACCAATGTTCTCCTTTTCCCTAAAGGCTTTAAACCTTTTAATACACATAAAAATTCATAGGGGAACAAGTTTGATGCATTAAGTCCATCTAGAAACCACATTATCCACTTTGCTACTCATTTGAGTAAAATGACCAAATGAACAATAACCAACAAAATAGCCAACTTTGATAAGCCATATCTTAGTCTACAGGGCACTAAATTGAGTGATTCAAATGCCAATTCCTTCACCTCGAAGAGTGCTAGGTTTTTTCAAAATTTCATATCTAAATACAACTTGTGTAGGAAGTTATGGCGTCTAGATTACAGCATGTAAAAATTTATCAACGATTTCCCATAATGCCCATACAAAATTTGCAAATAAATCATCCATTTCACTTTTAAGTGCAAAACCAGCTTGGGTAGGCTCATTCATGTCTTAAAAAATTTAGAGGCATTCCATAATCATTGAACATAACTTCTTTTAAAATAGAATATGAATTAAAAAATGGACAGAATTGAACATACAAGCTCAA
The DNA here is from genome assembly GCA_000696445.1 of Aquilaria agallochum. Taxonomy (NCBI): domain Eukaryota; kingdom Viridiplantae; phylum Streptophyta; class Magnoliopsida; order Malvales; family Thymelaeaceae; genus Aquilaria; species Aquilaria agallochum. Next base: position 7,583 of record KK901024.1, read on the forward strand.
ACATCACTTCATTCCTTCATATAACATCCATACAGCATCTATAGTGTATTTTCATGCATAGATTGATCATATATATGCCTTAGCTAGTTGGGTACATACACTAGCTTCTTGGAGAGCCTTACAAACACAATGCACTCTAGAAACTTCAAAAGGCAGTTGCTACGTAAGACAGAAAGTACCAACACTAAAATTAGAAAATATGCTTTAAAAATCATGAAACACTCCATTTTAATACTAGACATATTGGAGTTTACATACCTAAAATTTCACAGGAAAACACAAACTAAAAGTATTAGTTTGATTGCTCTCTTTCAGGATTCACCTAAAATGTGGACAGAAAGAGGGATAAGTTCCTTTGAAGAACTTAGTAAGGGCTTATCATTAAAATCTTGAATTTTCAGCCATGTACCTGAAGTCAAAATACGCTAAACTAGAAAAACACAGCACATATTCATAGATATAGACATCCAAATACACAAACAAACACAGCAACAAACATATGTAATGCTGGCATCAATAACACATTAGTGTTAGTCCATAAACATTCACATAATCATTATGAAATCACTATTGCAGCCCTCCTCAAGCTATTTATTGGTCTTAGGAGGTCATTAGGTCTTAGTTAGTACTAACTCGGGCTCTAGAAACCCCAAATTTTATTGCCATAATAGAGCACTAAAGCTGTAAGGCTAAAACCCTAGGTACGATTTCCCCCTTAACCTAAACTTGGCTCATCAAGCTCTTGGCTCTCCTCCAAGCTTAGGGTCTTATCTTAACGGATGTTTAGACATTAGTATTGAATAATAAACAACCATGAAACCCAGATAAAGCCCTTACCTTGGCTATGAAAAACCCGAAACCTTAGATGAACCTGAAAAGTTAGGTTTTTGTGCCCTTTGTTGATGTCTATTGGATTCTCATGCTTTATTTTGATTTTTTAAGCTATGGAAGATATAGAGGGCTATGGAAGAGCTCAAGGAAGAACCCTAACTACTAAAAATGAAGTGAAAATGCCTATGAAATGAAGATATTTCTTCATTTATACATCATTTTGACTTTTGTCAAAAATATGTCATGGAAAATTTGAAATTTTTGAAACTTCAAGCCCTTACTTGGAAATGTTACATCCAGCCATTTAGGTTGGGAGAATGATAGATTTTGACCTCTTTTAACCTTGGTCGAGTGTTACCACCTCACAAAAATGGGAGAATTACAAGTGTGGCTTAATGGCTAAAAACCATTATATTGTGTAATTCTCTTCATAGTGATTGAAGTGTGAAGGGTAAAAGGTATAATGAACTCTTCCTTAAAAGTGTTCTAAGTTGGTAACTTGGCCCCCAAGAAAAGCCTTAAAGATAGCTTGTTTTTCAAGTAACCTATGGCCTTTTTGTAAGGTTTTGGAAATTTGGGTACTTAATTGCAAAACTCTCAAGAAAGAGATTTGGAGAGTTATGGGAAGGATATGAATGGTATGAAAGTGCTATTAGATGACCAAATTGCTCATGGAAAATAGTTTGGACAAAGACAACATTAAAGGCATTAAGGACCTAAATGTCTTAGTGTAAACCTTAAGGTGTTCAAGCTTTTGACTTAAGTCAAAGGGTGGAATTGTTGGGTTATCTTACCATGGGGGAGGTAGCCAAGGCTTAATAAATGGGTCAAAAATGTTGGGCGCCTATGTACCAATGAGTTTAAGACAAAAAAATAATAATTAGTGAGAAGGAAAATGACATAAAGCGAGGTTAAGCTTGTTAAGTGTGTTTTGTGCCCTTAAGCTCATTTAAGCCTATTTAAGTGGCCAATTCACTTATCTCTCTCCCATTTTCAGCCTCCTCCAGCCCAAGAACATAGCAACACTTCCTTAATTGCCACCACACCTTTAAACTTCCAATTAATTGAAATTGAAGCCAAAAGGAAGCAATTGGAAGCAAACTAGAGCTATTGCTTGAGTACTACAAGGATCAAGCTTGATTTTCACCATCCATTGAGCTAGAACTAAGCTTGGAAGAGAGCCATGAGCTTGATGAACCAAGCTTAGTGAATGGAGTGCACTTATTGAAGGTTTTGTGACCTAGTGTGAAATGAGGGTTTCTAGAGCCCAAAGTTAGTAATAATTAGTTTGAAAATCCTCTTAAGACCAAGAATTAGCTTAAGGAGGGCTGCCATAGTGATTTGGTTAAGTTTATTACATGTTTTATGGACTAACCTATGGTTATTGTTGCTGCTGCATTTCATGTGTTTGTTTGTTGTCAATGGCTGCTGCATTTGGTTGCTATATCTTGTATATATGTATTATGGTGTTTGTGTTTTAGTGTATTTGGATGTAGGTTTTATTGATGGTGATATTGCCTATTGAATCCAAGTGCTACCGTTACTAAGTTTCTCATTGAAACTTTCTCCCCTCAATTCTGTCATTTCAGGTCCAACTGAAAAGTCACCTTCAAACTAACCTTTGTGGTTTAAGTTTTGATCTAAATTTTCAGATACTTAAAATTCCATATGTCTAGTTATGATCTAGAAATTTGGTGATTTCAGGAGCACATTTGGTATTTTTAATAGTCATGCTTATTTTGTTATTCAGTAGCTGTCCAACATTCAATTCTGGAGTCCATTGTGTCTCAGGCACTCTTGCAACTTAGGGTGTGTATTTAGCTGAGTTAAGACCATTTTGTAGTGCATCTGTGCATGTACATGTAGTGTATGTAAAATGAGACAAGTATGTGAACATTTGAGTAATGTTTTGGCTATGTATGTGATGTGGTGCAAAGCCGCCTAAGTGTGAATGATAGGTTGCTTACTTGTAAATTCTATTTTGGCCAAATAAAGCTTCTAGATGCAAGAGAATGTATTTTCCACATGTATTGGACATGCATGGGATAGCCTTGGAGGGCTTACCCCTTTTGATTGAAGTGTTTGCACACTTATTAAATTTTGTATGGGCAAAATGGTTACAGAGTGACAAGAATTTATACTTTGTACTCAAAACACTGTAGCTCCCTGTGTAGATTGAATCTTAGTATGAAATTTTGACCACACCTAGAAAACATCAAAAGGTTTAATCATGATATAGGATTTCAGAATTTGGAACCCTGTAGCCAAAGATATGACATTGAAAAATTGGCTAAGTTACTATTCATTTGGTTAGAATTTTGTAACCAACTTCAGAAATCCGTAACTTGGTCCATAGGTGGGCTATTGATGTAAAAAAAAATTCCTTGGTTTTTTCTAAGCCTCTACTTGATAATTGAGTAAAGAAAATAGGGGATTACATGGCTAGAATGATACAGTTTATTAGTGGAAGTTATAGGTGTAGTGGCTGGTCACTAGAACTTAACAAGATTGCCTAATGTGTGGAAACCAAAACTAAGACTTGTGCAAGTGGTTTCCTTCTTAGCTACCATGGTTTGCATAAATGTAAATATGTGTGTTATGGTTAGACCAATATGTATGTATTTACATAGTGCTCAAGAGGGTTACTTGAGTATGTAGACTAAGGGTGCTGTTTTGATGACCTATAGGACACACCAAGCCTGGGAGTTTAAATGCACAGTTTTGGCATCATAACTGGGTTACCCTAGAGTGGGTAACATCGAGGGTCATTTTCACCTTTAGAAAAGTTTAGGACACTTAAGCTCTTAAGTGTCCTTAAGCATTAAATGACTAACTTTGCCTCTTTGAGCACTTTGGTCCCCAAAAATATCTTTAATTCCATCCATGTCATTTCTTCATAATTCCATCCATGTCCTTTCCATGTCCATAATTGGAAATTTGTGCAAATGAGTACCCTACATTTGTAACCTTACAATTTAATCCATACGTTACTTGAAAATTAGGCAACATATTAATGTTTTCTTAAGGACCAAACAATCATTTTATGTGCCACTGGAGGGAGTGTATATTGAATACTATATACTTCACAAATCATACACTATGGTGAAAATTAAAGCATATAAATCTAGGTTCGTAGGCTGTAATTTTCCCATCTTGTGAAGGTGTAGCATTTTTTCCCTCCCTTAATAATTTTGGTCCTCCAAAATTGCCTTCAGGTTAGGGTACCCTTTTGGATACTTTTTGAACATTTCTTTCTTAGTTTCCCAGGTCGCTCCTCTTTCAGAATGGTGTGACCATTGAACTTTGTGCATAGGAGTAAGTTTGTTTCTCAGCCTTCTGGTATCCTTAGCTATGATAGCTATAGGTTTTTCTTCATATGTTAGATTAGGCTTTAATTGTATGTATTCCACTACTATAGCATACTTTGTGTACAATAGAAACTTCTTAAGCATACTAACAAGGAAAACATTATGAGAATTTGACATACTTGGTGGTAGACCTAACCTATAAGCTGCCTTGCCAACCCTTTCCAGTATTTCTTAATGACCAATGTACCTTGGAGCTAGCTTACTTCTTTTTCAAAATCTGATGGCACATTTGGTTGGTGCTACTTTGAGCCACACTTTATCACCAACCTCAAACTCTATGTCTCATATTCTTTTATTCATACAAGCAAAGGTTCTTTCATTGGCTATCATTAATCTTTCTTGTATCTTCTTGATTTTGCTTGTTGTTTCTTCAACGATCTCAAGACCCAGCTCTAGCCTATTTGGGGCTTCCGCCCAATAATGGGGTGTCATGCACCTTCTCCCATAAAAGGCTTCATAAGGTGCCATACCAATGCTGCTTTGATAATTGTTGTTATAAGAAAATTCCACCAAAGGTAAATATTGGTCCCATTCTCCTTTGAAATTTGAGATACAACTCTTGAGCATGTCTTCAAGTATCTAAATCACCTTCTCAGTCTTTCCATCAATCTGAGGATGATAAGCAGTGCTTAGGTCGATTTTTGTTCCTAGTGCCTTGTGAAAAACACTCCAAAATCTAGCAGTAAATGTTGGATCTTTGTCTGACACTATGGAGTCTGGCACTTTATGAAATCTTACTATCTTCTTTACACTTACTATATTCTTTACACTTCTAGCTCCTTCCCAGTCTTCCACAGACTTGACCTTTTCAGGCTCTACTTTAAGGCCTCGTGCATCAATGATGTGTCCTAGCCTTTAACCATAATTGACATTTGGAAAATTTTGCATATAGTTGATTGTCCAGCACCGTGTTCAAGACAATTCTTAAGTGATGCTCATGTTCACTTTCATCGTTAGAATACACTAGGATGTCATCAATGAACACCACTACAAACTTATCCAAGCAGGGTCGGAACACATGGTTTATCAAGTCCATAAAAGTGACAGGGGCATTAGTCAAGCGAAAGGGCATGATTGTGTACTCATAATGTCTATATCTTGTTTTGAATGTTGTCTTGGGTATATTCACCTGTTTTACCCTTAACTGAAAGTACCTTGATCTCAAATCAATCTTAGAGAAGATCTTTACTGCCTTGAGTTGATCAAATAGATCTTCAGTCTTAGGGAGAGGATACTTATTCTTGATGGTCATAGTATTCAGCTTTTTATAGTCAATGCACAGTCTCAATGATCCATCCTTCTTTTTCACAAAGAAAACTGGAGCTCTCCACGGTGAAACACTTAGTGTTATGAACCCTTTTGAAGAAGTTCTCCAAGTTATTTCTTGAGCTCAGTCATCTCTAAGATTGGCATTCTGTAAGGTGGTATAGATATTGGTGTAGCTCCAGGTTGTAGCTTAATCTTGAATTCAATCTTTTTTTGTGGAAGAATACCTGGTAGGTGTTTGGGAAAGACTTGTGGAAAGTCTTTTACTATGGGTATCCTACTAACCTCTTCTTCAATCTCAACATCATTTAATGCGTAATATTTATCTTCAAAAATCATAGGAATTTCATCCATAACTTCTAGTTCTATGCCATGCATTTTATACACTAATTCCTTAGAATTCACTAATGCATGTACTTCATCATTAGGCAATGTGATTTCTCTTTTAGCATAATCAATCTTTATACCATGCATAGCCAACCAATTCATACCGAACACAATATCATAATTTGGAATATTTAACACTAGTAAATCAGTCATAATCTTAGTATTTCTTACTACTAGCTCACAGTTCTTAGCTAGTTCATTAGTGAAAAGACGTTGACTACATGCTGTTCGTATTAAAGATTTGTTAAGCATGAATTCAATAGGCAGTTCCATATATTCAGCTAACTTCCTAGACATAATTGACATTAAGGCACCGGTATCAGACAATGCACCAACAAGTATACCGTTTAAATAAATGCCACCTCTCAGTGCACCCTGCTAGGATGCTTTTCCTCTATCAATCTGGAAAAATTTTCCAGCTTTCTACATTTGTGGCCTTTGAGCTCCTGGAGGACCCCTTGGTTGTTTGTCTCTAACGGCTGGCACATTAGGCCTTTTCAGGACTTGGTCCTCTTGCCCTCTTCTTTAGACCAAAGGGTAGTCCTTGATCTAATGATCTAAAGACCCACATTGGAGACATGCTTGTGTCTCAAAATAAAATGGCTTCTTGCCATGGAACTTTCTACATTTAGGACACCTTGGGCTAACACACTTATTCTTGGCCTTGCCATCCATACTAGGTTTTCCAACCTTGGTAGTGTCCTTGCCTTTCATTTGTTTCTGTAGTTTTCTAGCCTGGCTGGTCTCTCTTGGTCCACCGGGAAATCACTTACTTTCATACTCTTATTGTTCCACTAATAAAGCCCTCTGAAGAACATCATGGTAAGTAATGGCATTGAAAGGCCTACTAGCTTTCCCGATATCTGGTCTTAGACCTCACAAGTTGGTTGAACTTGTGTTCATACTCTAGAACACTGAGGTTGTCTTGCTACAGTGCATCAAACTCAGCCTACTTTAGGTCTTTGATGGCATTACTTATATACTGGTCCTGGAATATCCTTGTAAATTTAGGCCATGTCATCTTCACCTCATGATTTATTCTTCTACCTTTCTGGGTAGCGTATCGATCTTTAACACTTCTTCACCACATTTCTACACTACCTACAAGATTGTACGTAGCCAGAGATACTTTCTTGGTTGAGCTCAAATGCATCCTCTCAAACATCTTCTCAATGAATCTTAGCCATTCTTCAGCTTTCTTTAGTCCATCTCTACTATCAAATTGTGGAGGTCTTAGGCCTTGAAACCTCTCAAACAATTTGACATCATCAGAGCCTTCAAAATCTTTAGCTCTATGTCTTTGGGACTTATGTAATTCTTTTGAGTCCATGTGGTCTCTAGGTCTTTTTTTTTTTCTCCTCTCACTAGATCTCTCATCTTCATTCTTCATGGAATGGTCATAAGCTGAGTTGTTATCCCTAGATACTTGGCCAATCTCTGACCTGATTCTCCTAGCTCTGGGGTGTCTTTTATCCTTATCTTCAACTTTTTCATTCTCTTCAATTTCATCAAAAGGAACATTGGTTAGATTGTTGTTCCTAGAACCTTCTATTGTAACTTCTTGATTCAGCTCCAGTGGTGCAGCTTATACTCCTTGTTGAAGTGCTTGTAGAAGCCTTATAAAGCCTTCATTTATTTGGGTAACGTTTCTTTGCAGTCCTACCTACACCTGAGGTATATTCAGGTCAAGTGTAGGGTTAACTGCCATTTAAGCTTTTTGTGCTGTCTGTTCACCCCTTATTTGTTCTTCATCCTTATGTCTAGCCTTTGCTCACTAGGAGGTCTTAGGGGTCTCTAATCCCTTCTCCTTATGGTAACCATTTTCTTGTTTCTTGATAATCAGAATAGCATAATATATAATATGTGTTAGGTACTTAACACTAGCAGCTAACCTAACTAAGCTATATGTATGCAACTATATGCATCAAGTCAAATGCACAAAAGCCACATTCAAGCATACTCTAATACCAACTTCTGTTACAACTCTAAGTGCTTAATATGGTGATCAGATTTAGTGAGAGCAAGTCCCAGGCAATGCATGTCTTGTAGGCCAAGCAGAACATGCACTCCATATTTGTCCAAGTGGTACTCTTGGTCTTTATGCAAATATATGCATATTGGCCCAACCATCAAACATATATTCACATACAAGTTCATTTGATGGCATAGGTAGTAACTTAAACCACATTTCATGTCAATCTAGCATTCAGGCAAAATTCCTTGTACTTGCATAATTACATGCACACTTGGTGCACTAGGTACCCATTTTAGGTGTCCAAACTTTCACACCGTGTCCAACTCAAACTCTACCAATGCTCTCCTATGCCCTAATGGCTTTAAACCCTTTAATACATGTAAACATTTATAGGGGAACAAGTTTGAGGCATTAAGTCCATCTAGAAATCACATTATGGACATTACACGTCATTCAAGTAAAATGACCAAATTAACAGTAACCAACAATTCCTTCATCTCGAAGAGTGCTAGGTTCTGTCAAAATTTCATATCTAAATAAAACTTGTGCAAGAAGTTATCACTTCTAGATTATAGGGTGTCAAAATTTATCAATGATTTCCCATAATGCCCATACAAAATCTGCAAATAAATCATTCACTTCATTTTTATGTGCAAAACCAGCTTGGGTAGGTTCATTCATGTCTTAAAAGCATGGGAAAGTCACTCCCCTAAATTTAGAGGCATTCTATAAGCATTGAACATAACTTCCTTTAAAATAGCCCATGAATTGCAAAATGGACAGAATTGAACATAAAAGCCCAAACATCACTTCATTGCTTCATATATCATCCATATAGCATCCATAGTGTATTTACATGCATAGATGCATCATACATATGCCCTAGCTTAGATGGATACAAACATTAGCTTCTTGGAGAGCCTTACAAACACAATGCAATTCAGAAACTTCAAAAGGCAGCTGCTGTGTAAGGCAAAAAGTACCAACACTAAAATTAGAAAATGTGCTCTAAAAATCATTCAACACTCCTAGTTAATACTAGACATATTGAAGTTTATGTACCTAAAATTTCACAGGAAAAGACAAACTAAAAGTGTTAGTTTAATTGCTTTCTTTCAGGATTAACCTAAAATGTGGACAGAAAGGGGGATAAGTTCTTTCGAAGAACTTAGTAAAACCTTGAATTTCCATCCATATACCTAAAATTGAAAGATGCTAAAAAAAAAATGCACAACACATATACACAGATATAGACATCCAAAGGCACAAACAAACACAGCAACAAACATATGCAATGTTGGCATCAATATCACATTAGGGCTAGTCCATAAACATTCACATAATCATTATATAATCACTTTGCAGCCCTCCTAAAGCAATTGATTGATCTTATGAGGTCATTAGGCCATAGTTAGTTCTAACTTGGCCTCTAAAAACCCCCAAATTTCACTGCCATAATAGAGCACCAAAGCTATAGGGTCGAAGCCCTCGATGCGATTTCCCCTTTAACCTAAACTTGGTTCACCAAACTCTTGGCACTCTTCCAAGCTTAGGGTCTTAACTTCATGGATGTTTGGTCATCAGTATCAAACAATAAATAGACATGAAACCTAGATAAAACCTTTACCTTGGCTATGAAAAACCCAAAACCTTAGGTGAGCCCAAAAACTAGGATTTACATGCTATGGTGGATATAGAGGGCTATGGAAGGGCTCAAGGAAGAACCCTAGTTGCTGAAAATGAAGAGAAAATGGCAATGAAATGAAGATATTTTTTCACTTCTACATCATTTTGACTTTTGTCAAAAATATCTCATGAGATATTTGAAATGTTCGCAACTTCAAGCCTTTACTTGGACATGTTTTATCTAGGCATTTAGGATGGGAAAATGACAGATTTTGACATCTTTTAATCTTGGTCAAGGGTCATTTTCACCTTTAGAAAAGTTTAAGACACTTAAGCCCTTTGGTGTCCTTAAGCATTAAATGACTAACATTGCCTCTTTGAGCACTTTGGTCGCCGACAATATCTCTAATTCCATCCATGTCCTTTCCATAGCCATTTTTGGAAATTTGTGCAATTGAGTACCCAACCTTTGTAACCTTACAATTTTGTCCATAGGTTACTTGAAAATTAGGCAATGTATTAATGTTTTTTTAAGGACCAAAGTATCATTTTATGTGCTACTTAAGGGAGTGTATATTGAATACTTTACACTTCACAAAACAAACACAATGGTTAAAATTAAAGCATATAGGTTAGGTCCTTAGGTTGTAATTTTCCTATTTTGTGAAAGTGTAACAATTGTTGTAAGAAAACTCCACTAAAAGCAAGTGCTAGTCCCAATCCCCATGGAAGTCTATGACACAGCACCTCCGCATATCCTTCAACACCTAAATGGTTCTCTCAGTTTGCCCACTTGTCTGAGGGTGGTATGCTGAGCTAAACTTCAGCTTAGCGCCTAAAGCCTGGTGGAAAGACCTCCATAATTTTGATACAAACCTAGGGTTTTTGTCTGAGACAATAACATCTAGTACACCATATAACCTCACCGTCTTTCTAATATAGAGCTGAGCCAACTTATCCAAAAAATCAATGAGGTTTATAGGCAAGAAGTGGGCTACGTTGGTTAATCTATCCACTATGACCTAGATTTTAATGTGTTTTCTTTTGGTCAGTGGCATACCCACTACAAAGTCCATAGATATGGAGCCCTACTTCCTTTCTAGTTTGGGAAAGATCTGAAGCTTACCCTCAGGCCTCTGGTGCTCTACCTTGACTTGTTGGCAAGTCATACACTTAGCCACATAAGCACCGATCTCCTACTTCATGTATGGCTACCAAAAATCGAATCTCAAATCCTTGTACATCTTTTCTGCTCCACGATGTACACTTAGCATACCAAAGTAGCCTTTGTCTAGAATTTGTTGCCTAAGACCATCATTGTTAGGCACATAGATTCTATCTTGGAAGTATTGCAATCCATGCCTAAAAGAAAATCCTTGTTATAGTTTCCCTCATTTCTGCCCATAAACCATAGAAAGCTCTTCATCTTGCAACTATGCTTCCTTTATCATATCTTTCCACTCTAACCTAATAGTTGGGACCCTTACTTGGTCTATTTCTCTTTGCTCCTACTCTTGGGCTAACTTATTGAGACTAAGCACTTACTCCACTATACTTTTTAGTGGCTTTGAGTACTCTAGTATACTTCCTGCTCTATGCATAAAATACCACATTAGCTTTGCTAATAGTATGCTCAATGATACATTCAATATCCTTCAGGTACTCTAGCCATTTTCTTTGCCTCATGTTCAAGTATTTTTGTGTAAATAGATACTTCAGACTCTTGTGGGCTGTGGAGACTTGAAACTTACTTCCTTGCAAGTAATGTTTCCATTACTTAAGTACAAAGATCATTACTACCAACTCCAGATCATGAACTGGATAGTTCTTCTCATGTGGCCTAAGCTGCTTTGACCCGTAGGGTATTGCTTGTTTCTCTTACATTAACACACATCCTAGCCCTAGGTGAGATGCGTCGGTATACATTGCATATTCATTAGTGGGGTCTAGCAAAACCAGTCTTGGGGCTGTAATCAAACTCTTCTTGAGCTCTTGGAAACTAGCCTACATTGTTCACCCAACCCAAAATTTTTATCTTTCCTTGTCAATTAAGTTAGTGGGGCTACTATTACAGAGAATTTAGGTACAAATCTCCTGTAATGGCCAGCAAGTCCTAGGAAGCCTTTTGTCTCCCTCACATTCAAAGGTTGCTTCCACTCCAAGATAGCCTTAATCTTCTCTAGATCAACAGGCAAACCATGCTTATTGACCACATGTCGAAGGAATCCAGCTTCCTTAGCCTAAAATTAGCACTTGCTTATCTTGTCATACAACCTGTGCTCTTTAAGAAAGCTAAGTGCCAACCTCAGATGTTCCTTATGGGTTTCCTCATCCTTTGAGTACATAATATATCATCTATAAATACCATCATAAAGTAACCCAAAAAAGCCTTGAACACTCTTTGCATGAGTTCCATGAAGTAGGCTAGGGCATTAGTGAGCCCAAATAGCATCACTATGTACTCAAGGTGGCCATACCTGGTCCTAAAAGCGGCCTTTGGTATGCCCACATCTTTGACTCTCAGCTGGAAGTATCCAGGGATAGGATTTATCTTAAGGAACACCTTAGCTTCCTTCAACTGATCAAACAGATCCTCTATTTTAGGGAGGGGGTACTTGTTCTTGATGGTTAGTGCATTGAGTTTCCTGTAGTCAATGCATAATTTGAGGGTTCCATCTTTCTTCTTTAGAAAAAGTATAGGTTCCCCCCAAGGCAATGTACTTAGCCTTATGAAATCCTTCTCTTGCTATTCATCTAACTACTTTCTTAGCTCAACCATTTTAGGAACTGCCATCCTATAGGGGGCAATAGACACAGGACTAGCTCCTGGCACCAACTTAACCTCAAACTTAACCTCTTATGTAGGAGGGAGTCTAGGTAGATTTATGGGGAACACTTCAGGGTACTCTTGCACTATTAGAATCTTACCTAGCTCACTGGCTACCTCATTCTCATTCAATTCTATTTATTCACCCTTAACTACAATGGTTTTGTGTTCTACCACCTTTAGACACCTTTTGCGTGCTAACTCATGTGAACCTCCCACAACATGTGGTTTAGAACCAAGCAAGCAAAGTTGCCTAGAAAGGTAGTCTATAACTACCCTATTATCACTAAGCCTATTCATACCTAGTATGATGTCTAGGCATTTGTCCATAAGACTATCAAATCAGCTTTGAGTTCTAGTTCACCAAGCCTAAGTATGCAATCTTTCACTACATGGCATGTGAACATGATTTGATTCCTAGAAGTTCTAACCAGGTACATTTCATTCATAGTGCTTATTTCAAGATTCATAGCTTGAACAAGCCTAGAAGATATCATAGAAAAAGAAGAACCAGTATGAAACAAAATAGAAACTTCATAACCATTAAATGAAATGGTACCTTTAAGTGCCTTTTTGTTTAGCCTGGATTGGCCTAACCCTTCACTTTAGATTCGGGTTCTTTAGCTTCCTAGGTCCTCCATAAGGTTTTTAGCTGGAACACTCTTCTAATAGCCTGATTGCTTCTTTTCTTGTCAAAGGGCAAGCTGGGGCCTTAGTCTTTCTTCAATGGATGTGCATCTGCCTCTTTATGGGGAGTTGCCCATGTGACCATCTATTACCAAGTCTTCTTATCAATCTCTACTCTTCCTTCTTGATGGGGCAATCTCTTACCCAATGATATTGGGCTCTACAATTCAAGCAACCCGTAGTCAGCCTGTAGCATGGCTTTTGGCCATTGTACTTGCCATAGGTTCTACACTAAGGTTCATATTGGCTTAGACTCTTCCCCTTCTTGATTGCCTTTCTTGCGTCAGGTACTAACACCTCATCTCAGCCTTTTTTCCCAGATGGCTTCTGCACCCACTTACTCTGCCTGGACCACTCATAATTTGACCCCTAAACTCTTGCTCCAAAGCCATAACCCATTTACTACTTCAAAGTACTCTTGGGCTCCTACTACTTTAAGTATCTGCCTTAGCTCAAGCCTAAGTCCTTCGAGGAATCTCTTGGTCTTTAGCTTTTCTTGACCACCATACTAAAGAGAATAGTATATGAAGTTGTTAAACCTTCTCTCATACTCATGAATCGAGAGTTCTCATTGTTCAAGTAGTTGAAATTCCACCTACATATGATCTTTTAAGGGCTTACTAATGTATTGCTATTGGGAGACTTGCAAAAACTTTGCCCACCTTATAGCCCTTTTCCTTAAGGCTGGCCTCCTAGCATTCTTACTATAGTAGGTTCTGTGGATTGCTCTCCACCATAGCTCTGCATTGCCCTCCAATCTGAAACTGGCAAGCAAAACTTTTTAAGAAGAGGAAACCTTCATTCCCTCAAAAATCTTTTCAACCTGGTTGATCCTGAACTATGCTTCTTCTGGATCATATCCTTATCTGAAAGTTGGAGGTTTCAAGGCAAGAAACCTTTCCAGTTGGCTTTCCTTCAAGCCTCCACCTTCTAGCCTAATGGCCCTCTCAAGGCAATCCTTGTGTCTTCCCTTTAATGCGTTTACTACTTTAATGCCATTACTACCTAGCCTTGGCACACTGACCCCTAAGTCAGGTTTTGTAGCCCTAGCATGCCTTTCCAGCACAAAGTTAGGATGTTCATCCCTTCGATGGCTAGCCTTGCATTCTTCTTGGTTGATAACCTTTTTATCCTTATTTCAGGTCCTCATCCTATACACAGAAGTAGGCAAATCCAACATATGCTCAATATTAAAAAGTCTACTCAACTTAGTGTAGGAACATCCTTAAACATAAAATAGAGCATTAGAGGTCCTAAGAGCAAAATTAGCTCTGAAACCAACAAAAGCCTATCATGCACAGAATTGCCTATAGCCCATTTAAGGGTCTTAGGATCCAAATTGAATCCCAAATATGCTAAATTTTCATTATTGAGATAAACCTAGCACATGATATTCTAAGTGTCCAAGTCTAGTGGACACATGGGCTAATGCACCCTTGGCGCCTCCTAGGTGCTTAGAGGGTTAGTGCCAAGTGCCAGGACATGCGTGGGAGGGGCACCAGGGCATGCCTATACACTTCCAGGGTAGATAAGCATGCACCCAGAACACTTACAGCATAAACCTTGTTATGCAATCCAAGTTTAGTGCTCATCCAAAACAAGCTAAGTACCTAGATGGATTTTATGCTAGATTTAATGCAGTAATCATTAATTCAACATATATACATATATACATAGCAACCAAAACACTAGGTCAAGTTTTGAAAACACAAGTTTACATGCACATGGGCACACATATGTCTTGGTAGGCCTACCATTGGCCACCCAAGTGCATACAACATCCAAAAGTGCATATTCGCACACTAGTGTTGTTAATTGCATCCAACATTGGTCAAACACATCCTAAGCATTTACATCCATCCTAAAGCATCTTCTTGTAACACTTTGCTTTTAAAGCCTGCAAGTAATGGATTTCACGCATTAGCATGCCTCACAAGCAAAACATAGGACTTCGAATATTGAGTGAAACACATAAGTTAGAGTGCTACCTTGCTTCAACCGGAAAAGCACACACACAACACTAGTCGCTTGACCTTTCAAGCAATCTTTTTACTATAACATAAAGGGATGGGGCATGAGTTATACAACTCAGTAAAGACTTCTTATGGACTCCAGGGCCTATACATAGGTTAAGCTCAAGCTTAACCAAAACCTATCCATGCTCCTACAAAGAAAACACCAAGACAAAGAAAAGCACAAGTACATGTATAAAAATATAAGCTATCTAAGATGGGTTAGCTTGGACAAACAAATGTAGAAGCACACAACTCACACATCACAAACACTAGCCTACTGGGGCCTAGCAAGCATGATTTCAAATCCATAGTGTTTCGGTTAACCTCCTAAGTGATTCCTAAACTAAACGAAGAGCTCATAAGCTTTGGAATTGAGTTGGCCTTCTTAATTCCTAGCCATAATGCTTGCCATACTTATCCAATTAGCAAATTACATACTTGTCGAAGCAACCCTAGCCACTATAGCATCTTAGGATCCGTTGGCTATTCTCTCATCACCTAAGTGCCCATAATTCACTAGAACATCATAGTCCAACTATGAATTACTAGTTAATGCATAAAGCCCTTACCTTTACTTAGCAACCTTGTTGCCCACAACTTGATAAGCCCAAATTGTGCTCTTCTTAGCTCTTTGTAGCTAAAACCTTCCTCATTGGCCTAAATTGCTTATAAAACCACCAACTATACAAGTTTCCACTTGATTTTTGCTTCGGTTTGTTGCTAAAAGCTCAAGAACACCATGGAACCTTTAGAACTTGACTTCAAGCCTTCATCCATGGAGTTTGCAATCGGATGAAGGTGACAAAGGTGAGTGGAAGCATGTGTGCATCTAGGTGGAGACAAGTGGCGCTAAACTTAGCTTAATGCTAGCTTAATGAAGCATTAATATTACATGTAACACTTAAACTTCCACAAAAAAGATTCCTTTAAGTTAATGACCTGAATATACTTTGAATTATGCCCCTCAAATTCTTAAATCATCATTTTCATCTTTCCTTCTTGGCCAAGCAACAAAGGAACCCATAAGGTTCAAACACTTAAGCCACACTTAAGCTTAATTCAAAACACCATTTTGTAAAGTTCAATGAGCGCATGTCCTAGGTTCCACATATTTCACAATCCTTTGATCTACATAGTCCATGGCTTAAATACTTAGGATTTTTGAGGCATTACAACCTACCCTCCTTAACAAATTTGGTCTTCCAAATTTCCTAGAAGCTTAATGAACACACTAGGATAGCTTCTTAGCATTTTA
Organism: Aquilaria agallochum; assembly: GCA_000696445.1. NCBI lineage: Eukaryota > Viridiplantae > Streptophyta > Magnoliopsida > Malvales > Thymelaeaceae > Aquilaria > Aquilaria agallochum. The sequence goes on from KK901024.1 coordinate 23,820, forward strand.
GCTTCCACCTCCCATTTAGCCTCTTCTTCAGAATGATTCATCCATTGGAATTTAACCATAGGCATCCACATACTCTTAAGCTTCCTAGTGTCCTTTGCCAATATCCAAATTGGCTCTTCTTTATATGTGAGGTTTGGAGCTATAGGAACACTAGTAACATGAATCGTTTGCTTAGGATAAGAGAGACATTTCTTCAACACATGAAGAGTGTCATAGACATGTACTAGCTCAGGAGGTAGCTCTAACTTGTAGGCTACACTTCTAATTGTTGCCACTATTTGGTATGGTCCTACATACCTTGGGGCTAACTTGCCCCTCTTGCCAAATCGCATCACTCCCTTCATGGGAGATACCTTTAACCACACCCAATCTCCTTCTTAGAATTCAAGGTCCCTTATTTTCTTCTAGTTTGCATAGGATTCTTGCCTATTGTTGGCAGCCTTAATCCTTTCTTTGATTAGCTTGATTTTCCTAGTATTTTTTCTTAAAACTTCTAGGCCTATCTTTAACTTATCTCCAGGTTCATGCTAACAATGTGGAGTTATGCATCTCTTACCATAAAGTGCCTCATAGGGTGCCATGCCAATCACTGAGTGGTGGTTATTCTTGTAAGAAAACTCCACTAAAGGCAAGTGCTAGTCCTAATCCCCCTGGAAGTCTATGACATAACACCTCAGCATATCCTTCAACACCTGAATGGTTTTTCCAATTTGCCCATTTTTCTCGGGGTGGTATGTCGAGCTAAACTTCAGCTTAGTGCCTAAGGCATGGTTCAAGGACCTCCAGAACCTAGATACAAACCTAGGGTCTCTATCTGAGATAATATCATTTGGTACACCATGTAACCTTACTATTTTCCTAATATAAAGTTGAGCCTACTTATCTAAAGAATTAGTGAGGTTTATAGGCAAGAAGTGGGGTACCTTGGTCAATCTATCCACTATGACCCTAATTGTATTGTATTTTCTTTTGGTCAATGGCATACCCATTGCAAAGTCCATAAATATGGAGCCCCAATTCCTTTGTAGTATGGGCAAGCTTTGAAGCTTACCCCTAAGCCTTTGGTGCACTACCTTGACTTCTTGGCAAGTCATACACCTAGCCACACAAACACCTATCTCCTGCTTCTTGTATGGCCACCAGAAATGGGATGTCAAATCCTTGTACATTTTTTGTGCTTCAGGATGTACACTTAGCATACTAAAGTGGGCTCCCGCCAAAATCTGTTGCCTAAGACCATCCTTGTTAGGCACATAGATTATATCTTAGAAGTACAGCAATTGATGCCTAAAGGAAAATCCTTGGTACAGTTTCCCTTGTTTCTGCCCACAAACCTTAGGAAGCTCCTCATCTTGTAATTATGGTTCCTTTATTAGGTCTTTCTACTCTGAACTAATGCTTAGGACCCTCACTTGGTTGATTTCCCATTTCCCCTATTCTCAGGCTTACTTTTTTATACTAAGCACTTCTACTCCGCTTTGCTCCATAATGGCTTCAAGTACTCCTATGTGTTTCTTGCTCAAGGCACAAGCTGCAACATTAGCTTTGCTAGTAGTATACTCAATGATACATTCAAAATACTTCAAGTATAATAGCCACATTTTTTGCCTCATGTTCATGTCTATTTGTGTAAACAAATACTTCAGTCTCTTGGGGTTTATGAAGATTTGAAACTAACTTCCTGGCAAGTAGTGTCTCCACTACTTAAGTGCAAAGATCACTGCTGCCAACTCCAAACCATGAACTGGATAGTTCTTCCTATGAGGCCGATGTGTTAGTATTTATGCCCAAAAGCCAATCATGAAATGATTGTATTTTGCACATTGAGTCATGATATTTTATTAAGGCATTAATCTAGTAATTATGTTTGTTGTTTTATTTATGTGTAACGTAATAAACATAATCATAACCTTAGAATAATGATAATCTTAAATGTCCCTAGTCTAGTGTTACCGTGGAACAGGTTACGATAATACATAATGACTAGCATATGTGGAGACTAATATGAGATATGTAGTCTCCATATGGGTACAAGTTGGAGAAGTTGTGTACTGGACTGACTCACCATGAGAACGCTACATGGATCGTTATATGAGTGTCATAAGTGATTTTCATAGTGATCATGGTATATGTAGTCCTTTGACCTGAGATAATCAAGGTTCCCTACATGTGAGTCACATACTTTGATACTTCCCTTTGTTGCTCGTAACTGAGTGAACTTGAAGAAAGTCATTGGGTATGTGACATATCATGTAGAGGGTTTTGTATGATCAAGATGAGATTTGTTCTTCCTATGTAACGAGAATGATATCTTCGGGCCCCTTGATAAAGTGAGACTAAGAAAATGCATGGCCATGTTCGGATGAGTTAATATATGATATCAATGTCATCAGTTTAAGTTAGTCTACTCGGTAATCAAGAAACCAAAGATTGGGCTATACGAGAATGACACATTCTATGTCTTGTGCTTAGTCTTGATATCTTGGACAAAGGGACAATGGCATATATGGATAATGATCATAAAGGTTTAGTCGAATCATCGACAATCTTGTCACTTGGGTAGCAACGATGTGTTGCTAGACACCGTTCATTGCTTATGATCATAAATGTGATTTATGATCATTTCCAACATGGTAAGAGCCTATTGGGTCACACACATAAAGCCTATTTGGATTATTTAAGTGCATGGGCTAATTTATTTGGGTTATGGTTTCATGATAATTTAGTGTTAATAATTATCCCAAAAGTTAGCCATTATTAAGCCCAAAATTAAAGCCTAATTGGATTAGGGCTTTGAAACCCATTAGGTTTGGAGGTTGAGTCTCACTAGGAATACATCTTATACTGAGAAATTTGAAGCTTTGCCCTAGCCCCCCAAAAGTGACAACCGCACTCTTCTCTTGCTATTGCTTGGAGGATGCAAGCTAGCACTGCGAGCACAAGAGAAACACATCTGCTGGGACGTGGTGGAGGTGTGGTGATCCCGAAAGGCTCGTGTGGATACCATAGATAGCTTGAACATGTCAACTATTCAGGTTTTGTGATTTGACTTAATAGTTGGGTGAAAGATCTCAACCAAAATTTGGTATGAAAATTTTTGAACACCTAGTTTACCTTGTTTCACTTAGATACTGAAGGGTTTCAATTATATTCTGCTGCGCTTGTTTGGCTCCCAAAATCCTACACTAAGGTACCTTGACCCATAGGCTATTACTTATTTCCCTTGCATTAAGACACAACCTAGCCCTACTTGAGTGGAATCTGTATACACTTCATATTCCTTAGTAAGGTCTGGCAAAACCAGTATTGGGGCTGCAGTTAGTCTCTTCTTAAGCTCTTGGAAATTTCTAATCTTTCCTTGTCAATTGAGTTAGTGGGGCTATTATTACAAAGAATTTAATTACAAATCTCCTGTATTGGCCAACAAGCCCTAAGAAGCTTCTTATTTCCCTCACATTCTAAGGTTGGTTTTACTCCAAGACAACCTTAATCTTCTTGGGATCAACTACCAAACCATGCACATTGATCACATGTCCAAGGAATCCAACTTCCGTAACCCAAAATTGGCACTTACTTGGCTTGCCAAATGACCTGTGCTCCTTAAGCAAGCCAAGTATAAACCTTAGATGTTCCTTATGGGTTTCTTCATCCTTTAAGTACACCAACATATCATTTATAAATACCACCACAAAGTGATCCAAAAAAGCCTTGAACACTTTTTGCATGAGGTCCATGTAGTAGGCTAGGGCATTAGTGAGCCCAAATGGCATCACTATGTACTCAAAGTGGCCATACCTTGTGCTAAAAGCTATCTTAGGTTTGTCCTCATCCTTAACTCTCAACTGGAAGTATCCAGATTTGAGATTTATCTTCGAGAACACCTTGCTTCTTTCAACTAATCAAATAGATCCTCTATCTTAAGAAGAGGGTACTTGTTCTTGATAATTAGTGCATTGAGTTTCCTATAGTCAATGCACAATTTGAGGGTTCCAATTTTCTCCTTTAGAAAAAGTATAGGTACCCCTCATGGGGATGTACTTGGCCTTATGAAACCCTTCTCTGGCAATTCATCTAACTGCTTTCTTAGCTCAACTATTTTACGAATTGCCATCTTGTAGGGAGCAATAGACACAGGACTGGCTCCTGGCACCAATTTAACCTCAAACTTAACCTTTCTTGTAGGAGGGAGTCTAGGTAGATCTGTGGGGAACACTTTAGGGTACTCCTACACTTTAGGAATATTACCTAACTCATTGGCTGCCTCATTCTCATTCAATCCTATGTACTAACCCTCAACTACAATGGGTTTGTGTTCGACCATGTTTAGACACCTCTCGGAGGCTAACTAATGTGAACCTCCCACAACATGTGGTTCACAACTAGGCAAGAAAGGTTACCTATAATGGCAGTCTATCACTACCTTATTGTCACTAAGTCAGTTCATACCTAGTAAGATGTCATAGCTATTAGTCTCTAGGACTATCAAGTTAGCTTTGAGTTCTAGTTCACAAAGGCTAAGTATGCAATCTTTCACTAGAAGGCATATGAACATGATTTCATTACCAACAGTTCTTACAAGGCATATTTCATTCATAGTGCTTACTTCAAGATTCATAGCTTTAATAAGCCTAGAAGATATCATAGATAAAGAAGCACCAACATCAAACAAAACAGATTCTTCATAACCATTAAATGAAATGCTACCTTTAAGTGTGATCTTGTTCTGCCTAGATTGGCCTAACCCTTCATCTCTAGTTTTGGCTTCCTTAGCTTCCTAGGTCCTCCTTAAGGTCTCCAGCTGGAACACTCTTCCAGGAGCCTGATTGTTCCTTTTCTTGTCCAAGGGCAAGCTGGGGCCTTGGTCTTTGTTCAATGGACGTGCATTTTGCCTCTTTATTGGCAGTTGCCTATGTGACCCCCTGTTCCCAAGCCTTCCCATCAATCTCTGCTCTTCCTTCTTGATGGTGCAATCTCTTACCTAGTGATCCTGGGCTGTAGACTTCAAGCAACCCTCAGTCAGCCTGTAGCATGGCTTTTGGCCATGGTATTTGCCACAGGTTTTGCACTGAGGTCCATATTGGCTTAGCCTCTTCTCCTTCTGGATCTCATTTCTTGCCACAGGTACTAACAGCTCTTTTAGGCCTCTTTTCTTGGATGGCTTTTGCACTCCACTTGCTCCACCTGGGCCACTCATAACTTGACCCCTAACCTCTTGCTCGAAGGCCCTTTCTTATAGTACTATCGAGCTCTTACTGCTTTAACTATCTACGTTAACTTAGGCCTAAGTCCTCTAAGAAATATCTTGGTCTTCAACTCTTCCTAACTATCACATTGAGCAGCATAGCATATGAGCTTGTTAAGGCTCTGCTCATACTCCAGAATCGAGAGTTCTCATTGTTCAAGTAGGCCAAACCCTGCCTACTTCTGATCTTTTAAGGCTTCACTAACGTATTGATACTAGAGGACTTGTAAAAACTCTGCCCATTTTATAGCCCTTTTCCTTGAGGTTGGCCTCCTACCATTATTGCTACTGTAGGTTCTTCCGACTACTTTCCACCATAGCTTTGCATTGCCTTCCAATCTAAAAGTGGCAAGTAGAACTTTTTGAGGAGAGGAAACCTCCATTCTCTAAAAAATCTTTTTAACCTAGTTGATCTAGAATTCTACTTCTTCTGGATCATATCTTCATTTGAAAACTGGAGGTTTCAAGGAAAGAATCCTTTCCAGTTGGCCTTTCTTCAAGCCTCTACCTCTCGGCCTAACAACCTTCTCATGGCCATCCCTGTGTCTTCCCTTCAATGCCCTAATTGGTTCAGTGGTGGTAGTGAGTTGGGTTGGCCTCTCTATTTCCTCTATGTCCAGCTCTTCTACCTTTAGACTTACTTCCTCCTCCATTAATGTTTCATACCTTACTTTAGACCTTACCCTCCTAGCTCTCAGGTTCCTTCTCTACCATCACCATTATCATCATCTCCTCCTCCATTTCCACTAGCCTGGTCATCTTGCATTGGTTCCTTTCTAGGCTACCTCTCCATTTCTACCTCCCTTGCTTGCCTAGCATGTTCTAGGGTTTGTGCCTGACCTCTGGTTAGGGCCTGTATGCCAAGCACTAATTGGGCTATGGCTGCTTGCATAACCTCGATCATATGCTCCATTCTTCCATGGCGATCACCACTTGGCCTTGGCATTCTAGCCCTTAACTCAGGCTTTGTAGCTCTAGTATGCCCTTCTGGCACAAAGTCAGGCTGCTCGTCCCTTGGATGGCTAGCCTTGCACTCTTCTTGGTTCGTAACCTCTTTATCCTTCTTTTGGGTCCTCATCCTGCACATAGAAGCAAGCAAACCTAACATATCCTTTATATTCATAAATCTACTCAACCTAGTGTAGGAACATGCCTAAACATCAAACAGAGCATCAGAGGTCCTTATAGTAAACCTGGCTTTGATACCAACAAAGCTTATCACGCCCAAAATTGCCTATAGCCCATTCGAGGGTCTTAAGACCCAAACTGAATACCAAAGATGCTAAATCTTCATTATCTAGACAAACCTAGCACATGATATTCTAAGTGTCCAAGTCTAGTCGACACATGGGCTAATGCACCCTTGGCACCTTCTAGGCACTTAAAGGTTTAGTGCCAAGCACCAGGACATGTGAAGGAGGGGCACCAAGGGGTGCCTAGACATTTCCAAGGCAAGCATGCACCCAGGACACTTACAGCACAAAGCTTCTTATGCAATCCAAGTTTAGTGCTCATCTGAAACAAGCTAAGTACCTAGATGGATTTTATGCTAGAATTAACAAAATAACCATTCATTCAATGTATATACATATATGCAGGGCAACCAAAACACCAGCTCAAGTTTTGAAAACACAATTTTACATGCACATAGGCACACACATGTCATGGTAGGCCTACCATTGGCCACCATAGTGCATACAACATCTGAAAGTGCACATTTACACATTAGTTTACTTAATTGGATCCGATATTGGTCAAACACCTCTCAAGCATTTACATCCATCCTAAAGCATGTTCCCACAACACTTAGGTTCTAAAGCTTGCAAGTAATGGATTTCACTCTTTACCTTGCCTCACAAATAAAACATAGGACTTCAAATATTGAGCTAAACACGTAAGTTAGAGTGCTACCTTGCTTCAACCAAAAGAGCACACACACAACACTAGTCCCTCAACCTTTCAAGTAATCCTTTTCTAGTAACATAAAGGGACGTGGCATGAGTTATATAGCTCAGTAAGGACTTCTTATGGCCTCCAAGGCCTATATGTCATAGGCCTTTACCCATAATCTCATCTAAGTCATATAGGCCTCCCGAAACCTTACACAAATTTGGTGCTAGGCCTGCATAAATTGTTGCCTAGTGGGCTTGGTAATTGATTAAATCCTTACTGCATTGTTATTTTATACTACCCCTTACTATGGCTGTAGGTCAATGACCATAAAAATAATATATTGGTGCAGCTGGCCAGCATCTCAAAATATGCATTCAGATAAAACATACTGTTATGCACTGTGAATCCATACAAGCTACTGGGGAACATAACCAATAGTTCCATAGTATTTACTAGAGGCATAAGTTCTATATACATATATACATCAAGCAAAAAAGTGTTATGCACATGCTACATTGAGAATCTTGGGATCCAATCCCACCTGAGCTACACTCCCAAAAGAAGACCACTACAGTGCCTAGGTATCCACTACTCCTTGCCTCTGTACCGCAAAGGCTAGTAAGTTAGTGATCCAATTGATTAAGAACCTGCAAGAAAGAAACATAACAAAAATACACTATAGCAAATAACTTATGCACACTTGGAATCAAAATACTAACACCAAGTTCTTTTATTGGTTATTAGCTCCAGGCACACCAGTATCTGCACACAAAATATATAAGGGATGTGAGAACCAAAGGTTCCCAATAAGGGTCAGAACCTGCAAGAAAAACAATCATATAGGACCATGCATATTATCCATAAAGATGTCAATATATGCCTAATGCACTTGAGCTTGAATCATAGTGCGAGGAACTCATATTATTCAGCAATAATTATAGGAGTAGCTAATTTCCATAATTCCTTCGCTCATTAGTCCTACAATTGACAGGTCCAACTTGTCCATGTAAATACTACTTTGAAAGTTTCTTAGTATTTGCCAATATCCCTTATTTTATGTACAAGAGTGAACTATTTGCTTATTTAAATGAATGTGTGAGTGCTAGCATACTAAGGTCTTGTAAGTGGTTGAGGACACTTCCCCCTCTTAGGGTTACCCAAGCTGTGAACCATCATAGTGACCTTAGGTATCTTAGGCTCTCAAACCATCATACTCACCATAAATCAAACTACATTAAGGTCCTTTTTGCCTATGAATACAAGCTTACAAATATGCACATACACACTTCATATGTACTCCATAGTTTGGCCTCATACCAAACCCAATCATATAAGCCTCTTAAATAGCCATCAATACTCAATTTACATGCTTGTTAAATTCATCAATAATTCAGCCACTTGATATACAAGTAGCTTGGCCAAATTTATTCAACACATAAGAATACAAATCATGTAACCTTACCTTAGATAATTTAGTTTCCAAGCTTTAAGTACTTAGCCTTTTTGTCCTGGTTTCAAGCCAAACTTAGGACCCCTCTTAGTAGCTTATGTCCAACACCTATATTGATCATTTTAAGTTTCATTTAGCAAATTTAACACTTGGAAAAAGCCCATTAAACAAGCACCAACAACCCAGAATTTTCTGTCCATGATTTGCCTATCTTGTGGTTCTTTACACTTTTAATAGCTCAAATGCAGCCCAAACCTTGCTCTCTTATTTTTATGCCTTGTATACTAGTGTATAAGCATGAATACAAAAATTAACAGCCACCAAAATCACTGGGATAACATAGTTTATTTCGGGAATCCACTACAATTTTAGTAGCACCAAAACCTCACCTTAATGCACATTCATAGCATTCATGGGCAATTCACTTCCAAATAAATGTTCCCTTGCTTCTTAGCTTTTATACACTAAATCATAAGCAAGATAAAATCATCTAGAACTATTTTTAAACCATTAAAACTAGTAGCTCCCAACTGGAACAAAATTAGTACCGTAAGCTCTCAACTAATGCACCTTAAATGCATAACATGGTTTCCATGTGTAATTCACTGCCCAACACTTATTATCCCTCTTCCTACCTCTCAAATACCAATTCATAAGTAAGATAACAACCTTATTGAGCTACTAAGACCCCTGGAACACAAAAATATGGCTAGAAATAGAAGACCCATACCTCAATACTAACAGCTTCAACTACACCAAAATTCCAGCCTTAGTTCTCTTGGGTTTTAGTTCATTTGAATCTTAAATCACATCTTAAATCCATGAAACACATCAAACAATCATCCTAGCCATGATTTCTGCCATAAAAGTTGCATGAACAGTACCAAAATTTCAGAAATGATGAAAACTACACTATAGGAACAAAACTAACAACGGATGAGCTCATGAACACCTTTAATGACCTTGAGCACCTTTAATTTCTATTTTGATATGTTTAAACGGATTCCCTTAAGCTAGCTTGGAGTAGCTATGGAGCTAGAATGAGGGCCGTGTCGTGGGTTCTAAGCACTGGAACTAAGCTCAAAGTTTAAATAAGATAAATATCTAGAATTAATTTGGGCTTTAAGCAATTTGGCCCAAAATTCTTCTATTTTTGTTAACTTGCTTCCAAACCTTCTATAAGTGCTAAAATAGGCTGATTTCCATCCATTTCACTCAAGGAAAATTTTTGTAACATTTTTAGCCATGAGAAATTACAAAAATACCCCTTTTGCCAATTTTGCCTAAATGATCAATGTTTGTGATTTTTAAGCTATTGGACCCTCTATTACTGAGACTTAGCTTGCAAATAAATTATCTAAAATGTTAATTTGTTAAATTAACCTATCACTTGAATATCTAACCTTCCTATAATTACTTGTCTGATTAGACTTATAGCTCTGAGGGCTGTCACACCATACATAGGTTAAGCTTAAGCTTAACCGAAACCAATCAACGCTCTTGCAAAGAAAACACCAAGACAAAGAAAAGCACAAGTATATGCATAACAATATAAGCTATCTAAGAAGGGTTAGCATGCCCAAACAAACAAAGAAAGCACACAACTCACACACCACAAACACCAACCTATTGGGGCCTAGCAAGCGTGATTTCAAATTCATAATGTTTTAGTTAATCTCCTAAGTGATTCCTGAACTAAAAGAGCTCACACGCTTGGGAATTGAGTTGGCCTTCTCAATGCCTAGCCTTAATGCTCGTGATACTTAGCTAATTTGCAAATTACGTAGTTGCTGAAACAACCCTAGCCCCAATGGCTTCTTAGGATCAATTGGCTAATCCACCATCACCTAAGTGCCCACAATTCACTAGAACATCATAATCCAACCATCAATTGCTTAGTGTGCATAAAGCCCTTACCTTCACTTAGCAACCTTGTTGCCCATAGCTTGAAAAGCTCAAATTGTGCTCTTGTTAGCTCTTTGTAGCTAAAACCTTCTTCTTTGGCTTAAATTGCTCATGAAATCACCAACTCCTACAAGTTTCCACTTGATTTTCACTTCAGTTTGCTCCTAGAAGCTCAAGAACACCATTGAACCTTCAAAACTTCACTTCAAGCCTTGATCCATAGAGTTTGCAACCGGATGAAGGTGACAGAGGTGAGTGGAAGCATGTGTGCATCTGAGTGGAGGCAAGTGGCGTTAAACTTGGCTTAATGCTAGCTTAACCAAGCATTAATCTTGCATGGAGCACTTAAATTTCCACATAAAAGTTTCCTCTAAATTAATCACCCGAATATACTTTCAATTGAGTCCATCAACTTCTCAAATCATCATTTTCATCTTTCCTACTTGGCCAAGCAACAAAGGAACCCCAAAAGCTTAAAACACTTAAGCCACACTTCAGTTTCATTCAAAACATCACTTTCTAAGTTCAATGAGCACAAGTCCTTGGTTCCACATATTTCACATCCCTTGATCTACATTGCCCATGGCTTAAACACTTAGGATTTTTTAGAGCATTATAGAAGTTGGCTTGAGCTAAATTAAGAGGGCTAAGTGAACTCTCATGAGACTTAATTGAAAAACCATGAGAAGTTTAAGTAAGGCCAAAAGTGAGCTTAACAAGAACTAGGAACGATTCAAAAAAGGAAAAAAAGTAAGGGACTAGGAGGAGGTACATGTATTAAATTGAAGCTTTGGAAATAAGAAAGCTCAGTATTCATTTTCTCATACCTTCAATGTAAAAGACTCTTACATAACCTGGTACATGTATTCCCAGGATCTTTAATTAATCAGGATTTGGTGGCCTCACACTTAAATACAATTGGCTAACTTGATACTTGTAATACATTAAAACTATTCATGTTACTAGTGGTTTAATCTAGTTTAATATGGAATGCATGATTTGCTTGGTATGGATAAAGTAATCCAAGATTAAAAAATTCTAAAGTTCACCGTGGTGTTTATAAAAGATTTTAAAATACATAACGAAATTATAAAAACAAGTAACTTAGGCTTCATGTATCAAACTTTATGTACATCAACATTAACCTTTGTATACCTAAAAGTATTCCTAGTATTTATAAACACCAGTGAGTCTTCATTTATTGGTCATACTAGAGGCATTCTTAGGCACACATGCTTACCAAGTATATACAACAAGTTTGAAACCAACAAAAACTTTTTCACTTGCCTCAAGCTAGCTAAAAACAATGGCAGGAAAGTGACCACTTACTTATACGCCTTTAGCCTAAACTGTAAAGCCAACATTAACTTAGTTAGCGCTTTCACAATTTCAAGTCTAACTCTTATAACTGATTAAGATTCTATTAGACAAATACCTACACAAAAGCTTTTTAACAACCCTTCCGATTCTATTAGCCTTTTTAGTATCCAAGTCTACATAGGGGTAAAACTTTATAAATTCCCCGTAAGGAGATAAATACCTACAAACAAAATTTAAGACTATATACATCTTCATGTGATCTCAAACGACCTGAGAGCTTATCTAATGTCCACTAGAAAAGGATTCTATTGTACGAACCCCACCTTAACCTAGTCCTAACTACAAGAATAAATTCTTGCCTTAAACTTAACTTGTTTTTTCTTATCCTTAATCACATTATATAGGAGTTTACTTAACTTGGTGGCTCAACTTATTAAGCTAAAATAGCTTAATCAAGGTGCTTAGAAATTTAAAACCTTTCTTTTTCACTTAGCATCCATAATCTTTGCTTAAGGTTCTCATCCTTTCATAGGCCTTAAATTGCTTCTTTGATCACCCTTTAACTCTCATAAAATATAATTTAATCTCACCTTAGATGTGGTTCTAAGGCCCATTAATAGGTCGTATATGTCTTCGGAAGGTCCGGCAAAGCTAAACGAAGCATCGGGAGGTCAATAGGCAGCCTTAAACATTGGGCCTTAAGGGATTGGTGCTGCAGGCCAAAACATTCTACCTAGCTTAACCACCCTGGCACTATAGCACCAAACCTACCACCACAGTGCTGGGGCCGCCCCGGGGTGCCTTATAATGTGCCCTTTTGCTCAATTTTTGCTCATCTCTCACTTGTCTTGCCCCAAACCACTTCCAATCCACTTCTAAACTTTTTCACTTGATAAGTAACATGCGAAAGAATCCATTGAACACTTGAAAACACAAAAATCTATTTCCTAAAACAAGATCACAAGCCACAAATCCAATATACACATACAAACACAAATTCTTCAAACTTGCACCACAATGTAGCAAACTTGTTTTGGCCTAGTAAAATCATTGCCAATCCATCAAGAACATATAATATGATTCAAATTTTAGCTAATAAGACTTAGAACAAGCACATTCAACTTACTCCTCTTTATGTGAGACTCTAAACCTTTCCCTGTACCAACTTCAAACACAAGCCAAATTAGCTTGAAATTTTAACTTCATAGGCAAGAATTTAGCTTAGGAATTGATTCCTTAACTTAGCCAGGCCTTAAACAAAACTCAAGCAACATCAATATCAACCAAACATCAAGAAGAAAAGCTCTCCAAATAAGAAAACAATATTACTTCCTTCTATAAGCTCAAGGGAGTTGCTTACACCAAGAATCCTCCAAGAATTGAGCTTTTATGATCATGAAGGGTTTGAGAAGAATTTGAGAGCTCATTAAAAGGTTAAAGGCATGGGAAGAGAAGATATAAGCAAGAAGAGCTATCCTTCCAAGTTTATCTCTTATTTTAACCTTAAATGACACACTAGCCCCCTTTAGAACTTAACTTATGCTAGTTTGGCCCTAAATCTCACACACTTGTTCTACTTATTCTTTCCATACATGATATTGTAGTAGGAGCATAAAGTACTTAAAATTTTTAATTCCTTAGTCCAAATCTATTATGGCAAAAAATTGGTGGTTTTTTTGGCAAAAATATAGTTTTTTTTACCTTTTTCAGCCAACCTTGATCAAATGATCATATTACTTAGTTCATGCTACACTATTGTGCCAAAATCATAACAATGTGTACAAATAAGATTTTGTAGCTCAAAAATCACACTTTCCTTACTAATCCATGTCCAAGTCTAAGGAAGCTATAACAACCTCCCTATCTTCTAAAATTTGGTCCGACAAATTCCATTGTAACTAAGCAAATTCTTTTGGATATTGTTCCCATATATCTTGCTTAACTTCCCAAGTGCATTCTTCTTCCATATGGTTTAACCATAGGATCTTAAGTATAGGAATCCACTAGGTCTTTAATTTCCTTACTTGCCTATACAGAATTTTGACAGAAAACTCATTGTAGGTTAGGTCCTCCTTTATTGAGACTAAGGATGGAGGAATTACTTGTCTTGGATCCAAAAAACACATCCTTAACAGACGTACATGAAAAAGAAACATGAATATGAGGCAATTAAGGTGGCAGAGCTAACTTATAGGCCATTTTCCCCACCTTCTCAAGGATTTCAGACAGGCCTACACATCTAGAGGCTAGCTTGCCTTTCATTGTAAACTAGTTGTGAATGTTTCCATTTTATTCTAAACAAGTTTTGAATGTTTTCATTACATTCCAAACAAGTTGTGAATGCTTCCATTTCTATCTAAACAAGTTGTAAATGTTTCCATTTCATTGTAAACTAGTTGTGAATGTTTTTATTCCAAACAAGTTGTGAACGTTTTCATTTCATTCTAAACAAGTAGTGAATGTTTCCATTTCATTCTAAAAATTTTTTCATTTTATTCTAAACAAGTTGTCAATGCTTCCAATTCATTTTAAACAAGTTGTGAATGTTTCCAATTCATTTTGAACAAGTTGTGAATGTTTCCATTTCAATTCCAAACAAGTTATGAAGGTTTCCATTCCATTCTAAACTAGTTATGAATGTTTCCATTCCAAACAAGTTGTGAATGTTTCCAATTCATTCCAAACAAGTTGTAAATGTTTCCACTTCATTTTAAACTAATTCTGAATGTTTTCATTCCACGCAAGTTGTGAACGATTCCATTTCATTCTAAACAAGTTGTGAATGTTTCCATTTCATTCCAAACAAGTTGTGAATGTTTCCATTTCATAGTAAACAAGTTGTGAATGTTTCCATTCCAAACAAGTTGTGATTGTTTCCATTTCATTCTAAAGAACTTGTGATTGTTTCCAACTCATTCTAAACTAGTTGTGAGTGTTTTCATTACATTCTAAATGAGTTATGAATGTTTTCATTTTTTTCTAAACTAGTTGTGAATGTTTCAATTTCATTCTACACTAGTTATGAATGTTTCCATTTCATTCTAAAGAAGTTGTGAATATTTCCATTCCATTCAAAACTTATTGTGAATGTTTCCAATTTATTCCAAACAAGTTGTGAATCTTTCCATTTGATTCCAAACAAGTTGTGAATGTTTCCATTAGTTTAGAATGAAATGGAAACATTCATAACAAGTTTAGAATGAAATAAAAACATTCACAACTTTTTTAGAATGAAACAAAAACATTCTCAACTTGTTTAGAATGAAATGAAGATATTTGCAACTAGTTTCCATTCCAAACAAGTTGTGAGTGTTTCCATTTCCTTCTAAAGTAGTTGTGGATGTGTCCATTCCAAACAAGTTGGTAACATTTCCATTTGATTGTAAACTACCTATGAATGTTTTCATTCCAAACAAGTGGTGAATATTTCCATTCCAAATAAGCTGTGAATGTTTCTATTCCATTCCAAACTAGTTGTGAATGTTTCAATTTCACTCTAAACAAGTTGTGAATGTTTCAATTTCATTCCAAACTAGCTGGAAATGTTTCCATTCCGTTCCAAACTAGTTGTGAATATTCCATTCCATTGCAATTGAGTTGTGTATGTTTCCAACTGATTGTAAACTAGTTGTGAATATTTCCACTTCATTCTAAACAAGTTGTGAATGTTTCCATTGCACCCCAAACTCATTGTGAATGTTTTCATTTATTTCCAAATGCATTGTGATTATTTTGATTTCATTCTAAACTCATTGTGAATGTTTCCATTATAACTTGTTTGCAATGAGAACAATCCCAACTAATTTAGAATGGAATGGAATCTTTCCAAACTAGTTTTGAATAAAATGGAAACATTCACAACTTGTTTTGAATGGAATTAAAATATTCTCAACTAGTTTAGAATGAAATGTAAACATTCACAATTTTTTTCCAATTGAATGAAAACATTCATAACTTGTTTAGAATGAAATTGAAACATTCTAAACTTGTTTACAATGAAATGGAAACATTCATAGCTTATTTAGAATGAAATGGAAAGAATCATAAATAGTTTTGAATGGAAACATTCTAAGTATGTTGTGAATTTTCTGTTTCATTCTAAACTAGTTGAGAATGTTTTTATTCCAAACAAGTTATGAAATGTTTCTATTTACTATATACTTGTTGTGAATGTTTCTTTTTCTTTCTTAAAGAGTTCTGGATTGTTCCATTTGATTCAAAACCAGTTGTGCATGTTTCAATTTCATTCTAAACAAGTTGTGAATGTTTCAATTTCATTCTAAAGAAGTTGTGAATGTTTCAATTCTAAACTACTCGTGATTGTTTCGATTTCATTCCAAACAAGTTGCGAATGTTTCCATTCATTCTAAACAGGTTGTGAATGTTTACATTTCACTCCAAACTAGTTGTAAATGTTTTGATTTCATTCTAAACAAGTTGTGAATGTTTCCATTTCATTCCAAACAAGTTGTGAGTGTTTCCATTTCATTCCAAACAAGTTATGAATGTTTGCTTTTCATTGTAAACTAGTTGTGAATGTTTTCATTTCCTTCTAAACAAGTTGTTAAAGTTTTTGAACAAGTTGTGAATGTTTCCATTTCATTCCAAACAAGTTGAGAATTTTTCCATTTCATTCTAAACAAGCTGTGAATGTTTCCATTCCATTCTAAACTAGTTACGAATGTTTCCATTTCATTCAAAATAAGTTGTGAATATTTCTTTTTCATTCTAAACAAGTTGTAAATGTTTCCATTTCATTCTAAACTAGTAGTGAATGTTTCCACTTCTTTTTAAACTAGTTGTGAATGTTTCTATTTCATTTTAAACAATTTAT
The DNA here is from genome assembly GCA_000696445.1 of Aquilaria agallochum. Classification (NCBI taxonomy): domain Eukaryota; kingdom Viridiplantae; phylum Streptophyta; class Magnoliopsida; order Malvales; family Thymelaeaceae; genus Aquilaria; species Aquilaria agallochum. The sequence goes on from KK901024.1 coordinate 40,464, forward strand.
GAATATTGCCATTCCATTTTAAACAAGTTGTGAATGTTTTCATTTCATTATAAACTAGTTGTGAATGTTTTCATTTTAATCTAAACTAGTTGTGAATGCTTCCATTTTATTTGAAACTAGTTGTGAACATTTCCATTTGATTCTAAACAACTTGTGAATGCTTCCATTCCATTTCAAACAAGTTGTAAATGTTTCTATTCCAATCGAAACAAGTTGGTAATGTTTTCTTTTCTTTGTAAAGAAGTTGTGAATGTTCTCATTCTATTCTAAGCAAGTTGTGAATGTTTCCATTTCATTCTAAACAAGTTGTGAATGTTTCCATTTCATTCCAAGCTATTTGTGAATGTTTCCATTTCATTCCAAACTATTTGTGAATGTTTCCACTTCTATTCCAAGTAAGTTTTGACTATTTCCATTCCATTATAATCTAGTTGTCAATGTTTCTATTCCAAACAAGTTGTAAATGTTTCCATTTTATTCTAAACAAGTTCTGGATGTTTCTATTTCACTTTAAACTAGTTGTCAATGTTTCCATTTCAAACAAGTTGTAAATGTTTCCATCTCATTCTAAAGTAGTTATGAATGTTTTCATTTCATTCTAAACTAGTTGTGATTGTTTCCATTTCATTCTAACCAAGTTGTAAGCATTTCCATTTCATTCCAAATGTGTTAGGAATGTTTCCATTTCATTCTACACTAGTTATGAATTTTTTCATTTCATTCCAAACTACTTATGACCGGTTACATTTCATTCTAAACAAGTTGTAAATATTTCCATTTCATTCTAAACAAGTTGTGAATGTTTCCATTTTATTCTAAACAAGTTGTGAATGTTCCCACTGCATTTCAAACTCATTGTGAACGCTTTGATTTCATTCCAAATGAGTTATGAATGTTTGGAATGTTAACATTCACCACTAGTTTAGAATGAAATGGAAACATTAACATCTTGTTTGGAATGGAAACATTCACAACTTGATTAGAATGAAATGGAAACATTGACAACTAGTTTGAAATGAAATGGAAACATTTACAACATGTTTAGAATGGACTGTAAACATGCTATGAATGTTTCCAATTCATTTTAAACTAGTTGTGAATATTTCCATTCAAGACAAGCTGTGAATATTTCTAGTTCATACTAGACTCGTTGTGAATGTTTCCATTCTATTCCGAACTAGTTGTGAATGTTTCCATTTTATTCTAAACTAGTTGTGAATGTTTATATTTCATTCAAAACTGGTTGGGAATTCTTTCATTCCATTCTAAACTAATTATGGATGTTTCGATTTCTTCCGAAATAAGTTGTGACTGTTTCCATTTCATTCTAAACTAGTTGTTAATGTTTCCATTTTATTTTAAACATGTTCTAGAAGTTTTCATTCCAGATTAGTTGTGAATGTTTCCATTTTATTCTAAACAGGTTGTGAATGTTTCCCTTCCAATCAAGTTGTGAATGTTTCCATTCCAAACTTGTTATGATTGTTTCCATTCCATTTAAAACTTGTTGTGACTGTTTCCAATTTGTTCTAAACTAGTTGTGAGTTATTCCATTTTATTTAGAAGAAGTTGAGAATGTTTGCATTTTAAACTAGTTGTGAATGTTTTCACTTCATTATAAAGAAGTTGTGACTGTTTCCTTTTGATTCCAAACAAGTTGTGAAATTTTTCTTTCCAAACAAGTTGTCAATGTTTCCATTTCAAACTAGTTGTGAATTTTTTGATTTCAATCTAAACAAGTTGTGAATGTTTTCATTCCAAACTAGTTGTGCATGTTTCTATTTCGTTCTAAGCAAGTTGTGAATGCTTCCATTCCAAACAAGTTGTGAATGTTTCCAATTCATTCTAAACGAGTTGTGAATGTTTCCTTTCCAAACTAGTTGTGAGTGTTTCCATTTCATTCTAAACATTCCAAACTAGTTATGAATTTTTCTTTTTCATTTTAAATGAGTTGTGAATGTTTTCATTTCATTCGATACAAGTTATGAATGTTTCCATTTTATTCTAAACAAGTTGTTAATGTTGCTAATTCATTCTAAACTATTTTTGAATGTTTTCATTTCACTGTAACTAAGTTGTAAATGTTCTTATTTTATTCTAAACTAGTTGTGAATGTTTTGATTTCATACTTGTTATGAATGTTTCCATTTCCTTCTAAATAAGTTGTGACTATTTCCATTCCATTCCAAACAAGTTGTGAATATTTCATTTTCATTATAAACTAGTTGTGAATGTTTCTACTCCAAACAAGTTGTGAATGTTTCCATTTTATCTAAACAAGTTGTGAATGTTTCCATTTCATTCTAAACAAGTTGTGAATATTTCCATTTTATTCAGAACTAGTTGTGAATCTTTCCAATTCCAACAAGTTGAGTCTCCATTTCATTCTAAACAAGTTGTGAAAGTTTCCATTTTATTCTAAACTAGTTATGAATGTTCTTATTCTAAACAAGTTGTGAATGTTTCCATTCGAAACAACTTGTGAACATTTCCATTTCATTCTAAACAATTTTTGAATGTTTCCAGTTCCAACAAGTTGTGAATATTTCTATTTTATTCTGAACAAGTTGTGAATGTTTCCATTTCATTCTAAAAAAGTTGTGAATGTTTCAATTTCACTCCAAGCTAGTTGTGAATGTTTGCATTCCAAACAAGTTTTGAATGTTTTCATTTCATTGTAAGCAAGTTGTGGACATTTCTATTCCAAACAAGTTGTGAATGTTTCAATTTCATTCCAAGCTAGTTGTGAATGTTTGCATTCCAAACAAGTTTTGAATGTTTTCATTTCATTGTAAGCAAGTTGTGGACATTTCTATTCCAAACAAGTTGTGAATTTTTTCATTTCCTTATAAGCCAGTTGTGAATGTTTCCATTGCAAACAGCTTGTGAACATTTCAATTTCATTAGAAACATGTTGTGAATGGTTCCACTAAAAAATAGTTGTGAATGTTTCCATTTCATTCTAAACTAGTCGTGAATGTTTCCATTTCATTCTAAATAATTTTTGAATGTTTACATTTCATTCTGAAGTAGTTGTGAATGTTTCCATTCTAAACTAGTTGTGAAGGTTTCCATTCTAAACAAGTTGTGAATGTTTCCATTTCACTCTAACTAGTTGTGAACATTTCTATTTCATTCTAAACAAGTTGTGAGTACTTCCATCCTAAATAATTTGTGAATCTTTCCATTTTATTCTAAACTAGTTGTGACTGTTTCTATTTTTTTTCTAAACATGTTGTGGATGTTTCTATTTTATTCTAAACTAGTTGTGAACATTTCCAACTCATTCTAAACAAGTTGTGAATCTTTCCAACTCATTCTACGCTAGTTGTGTATGTTTCTATTTTATTCTAAACTAGTTGTAAATGTTTTGATTATATTCCAAACAAGTTGAGAACGCTTCCATTTCATTCTAAACTAGTTTTGTATGTTTCTATTCCGAACAAGTTGTGAATGTTTCCATTTCATTCTATACAAGTTATGAATGTCTTCATTTCAAACAAGTTGTGAATGTTTCCATTTCATTCCAAACAAGTTGTGAATGCTTGCATTTCATTCTAAACAAGTTCTGAATGTTCTTATTCTCAGCAAGTTGTTAATGTTTCCATTTCATTCTAAATGGGTTGTGAATGTTTTCAATTCCAAGAAGTTGTGAATGTCTCCATTTCATTCTAAACAAGTTATGAATGTCTCCATTTCATTCTAAACAAGTTCTGAAAGTTTCCATTTCATTCTAAACTAGTTATGAATGCTTCCATTGCAAACAAGTTGTGAATGCTTTCATTTTATTCTAAACAAGTTATGAAGGTTTCTATTCCAAACAATTTGTGAATGTTTCAATTTTATTCCAAGCTAGTTGTGAATTTTTGCATTCCAAACAACTTATGAATGTTTCAATTTCATTGTAAGCAAGTTTTGAATGTTTCCATTCCAAACAAGTTGTGAATGTTTCCATTTCCTTATAAATTAGTTGTACCATTGCAAACAAGTTGTGAATATTTCCTTTCGATTAGAAGCATGTTGTGAATACTTCCACTCAAAAAGAGTTGTGAATGTTTCCATTTCATTCTAAATAATTTTTGAAAGTTTACATTTCATTCTGAAGTAGTTGTGAATGTTTCCATTCTAAACTAGTTGTGAAGGTTTCCATTCTAAACAAGTTGTGAATGTTTCCCTTTTACCCTAACCTAGTTGTGAACATTTTCTATTTCATTCTAAACAATTTTTAACTGCTTCCATTCTAAACAAGTTGTGAATCTTTCCACTTTATTCTAAACTATTTGTGAACATTTCCATCTCATTCTAAACAAGTTATGAATGTTTTCAACTCATTCGACACTAGTTGTTAACGTTTCTATTTCATTCTAAACTAGTTGTGAATGTTTTGATTATATTCCAAACATGTTGAGAATGTTTCCATTTCAATCTAAATTACTTGTGTATGTTTCTATTCCGAATAAATTGTGAGTGTTTCCATTTCATTCTAAACAAGTTGTGAATGTATCCATTTCAAACAAGTTGTGAATGTTTCCATTTGATTCTAAACAAGTTGTGAATGGTTACATTACACTCTAAACAGGCTATGAATGTTTTCATTCGAAGCAAGTTGTTAATGTTTCTTTTGCATTGTAAATAGGTTGTGAATGTTTCCAATTCCAACAAGTTGTGAATGCCTGCATTTCATTCTAAACAAGTTGTGAAAGTTTCCATTTCATTCTACACTAGTTATGAATACTTTTATTCCAAACAAGTTGTGAATGTTTTCTTTTTATCCTAAACAAGTTGTGTATATTTCCATTCCAAACAACTTGTGAACATTTTCATTTCATTCTAAACAATTTGTGAATGTTTTCTTTTTATCCTAAACAAGTTGTGTATATATCCATTCCAAACAACTTGTGAACATTTTCATTTCATTCTAAACAATTTGTGAATGTTTTCAATTCCAACAAGTTATGAATATTTCCATTTTGTTCTAAACAAGTTGGGAATGTTTCTATTTCATTCTAAACAAGTTGTGAATGTTTCCATTTAATTCTAAACAAGTTGTGAATTTTTCCATTATAAGCAAGTTGTGATTGTTTCCATTTCATTCTAAAAAGGTTGTGAATGTTTTCCTTTCACTCTAAACTAGTTGTGAATGTTTCCATCTCAAATGAGTTGTGAATGTTTGCATTCCAAAGAAGTTGTGAATGCTTCCATTCCTTTCCTAGGTATGTTGTGAATCTTTCCATTTCATTCCAAAAAAGTTGGGAATGTTTTCATTCCAAACTAGTTGTGAATGCTCCCATTTCATTCTAAACAAGTTGTGAATGTTTCCATTTCTTTCTAAACTACTTGCGAATGTTTCCAAACCAAACAAGTTGCGAAATTTTGGACTACATTCTAACCAAGTTGTGAATGTTTACTATCCATTTGAAACAAGCTGTCATTGTTTTTATTACTTTCTAAACAAGTTGTGAATGTTTGCATTTTATTCTAAACTAGTTATGAATGTTTCCATTTGAAATTAGTTATGAATGTTTCCATTTGAAATTAGTTATGAATGTTTCCATTCCATTCTAAACAAGTTCTGAATGTTCCCACTTTATTCTAAACAAGTTGTGAATGTTTCCATTCCAAATAAGTTGTGTATATTTTTATTTCATTCTAAACAGGTTGTGAATGTTTCTATTCCAAACATGATGTGAATGTTTCTAGTTCATTCAAAATAAGTTGTGAATGCTTCCCTTTAACTTTAAACATGTTGTGAATGTTTCAATTTCATTTTAACCTAATTGTGAAGTTTTCATTTTCAAACAAGTTGTTAATGTTTCCATTTTATTCTAAACAAGTTGTGAAAGTTTCAATTTTATTCTAAACAAGCTATAAATGCTTACACTTCATTCAAAAGTAGTTGGGAAATGGAAACATTCACAACTTGTATAGAATAAAATTGTAACATTCACAACTTATTTGGAATGGATTGGAAACATTCACAACTAGTTTAAAATAAAATGAAAACATTCACAACTTGTTTAGAATGAAATAGAAACATTCACTACTAGTTTACGATAAAATGGAAGCATTCACAACTTGTTTACAATGGAAACATTCACAATGAGTTTAGAATGAAATGGAAATACTCATAACTTGTTTGAATAGAAATATACAACTTGTTTTGAATGTAATGGAAACATTCATAACTAGTTTAGAATAAAATGGAAACATTCTTAACTTGTTTAGCATAAAATGGAAACATTCACAACTTTTGTGGAATAAAATGGAAACATTCACAACTTGTTTGGAATGGAAATCTTCACAACTTGTTTAGAATGAAAAGCAAACATTTACAAGTTATTTACAATGAAATGCAAACATTGACAACTTGTTTATGATAGAAACTGGAATGTAAACATTCTGAGCTTGTGTCGAATAGAATGTAAACATGTACAACTAATTTAGAATGCAATGAAAACATGCACAACTAGATTAGAATGAGTTGGAAACATTCACAACTTGTTAGGAATGGAAGCATTCACAACTAGTTTGGAATGGAAACATTCATAACTTGCTTGGAAATGAATGTATACATTCACAACTTGTTTTGATTGAAGTGGAAACATTTCCACATTGTTTAGAATGTGAATGTTTCCATTTATTCTAAACTAGTTGTAAATGTTTCCGTTTCATTCTAGACTAGTTTTGAATGTTTGCATTCTAAACAAGTTGTGAATCTTTCCACTTCATTCTAAACATATTGTGAATGTTTCCATTCCATTCACAATTCCAAACAAGTTATGAACGCTTTCATTCTAAATTAGTTGTGAATGTTTCCATTTAATTCTAAACTAGTTATAGATGTTTCCATTCCAAACAAGTTGTCAATGTTACAATTATAAACTAGTTATGAATGTTACATTTCCAAATTATTTGTGAATGTTAGCATTCCAAGCTAGTTGTGAATGTTTCCATTTCATTTGAAACTTGTGGTGAATGTTTCCATTTTTTCTAAACTAGTTGTGAATTTTTTCATTTTATTCTAAACAAGTTGTGAATGATTCCATTTCATTGTAAACAAGTTGTGAACATTATTACTCCATTCCAAACTAGTCATGAATGTCTCAATTTTGTTCTAAACATGTTCTGAATGTTTACATTTTGTTCTAAACATGTTGTGAGTCTTTCCATTCTAAACTAGTTGTAAATGTTTCCATTTTATTCTAAAAAAATTGTGAATGTTTCAATTTTATTCTAAACAAGCTGTTAATGTTTCTAGTTCATTCTAAACAAGTTGTGAATCTTTCTAATTCATTCTAAACTAGTTTTGAATATTTCCATTCAAAACTAGTTATGAATGTTTCCATTTCATTCTAAACAAGTTATGATGTGAACCTGAATGGTATGAAGACCATGAATTGCACCCCAAAATGCGAGAAAACTTCACAAATATAGCAAAGAGATTGGATTTGAAACCTCCACCCCTAATCAGCTTAGGATTAGTGACAAAAAGTATAGGAAAACCAAAGAACACAGGCCTAGCTTATACACCAAGGTAGTCTTCAAAGAACCAAAGAGAAATCCTCTTAAAATAGCAATATTATTTTGGAAAAAAGATGTATTTTACAACCAAAATATGTGCCTATTTATAGGCAAAAACTACGATAAAAATAAATCCAAAATTCATAGAAAAACCCTAGGTTCAATGGAGTTAAGAAACCTAGTCAAACTAGGACTCTAACAAACATTTACCACATGTTTAATGTCTGCAGCATAAGCCACTTGTCTTATGCAACCTGAATCACTTCCATAGCCTACATAACACGCTAAATAATGTAAATAAATAGAAAATTAAATAAAATAAAATGCAAATACAAGTTTTGCCCTAAAAAACCAAAAATAGTCTTTTTGGGTGCACATAAGGGCTCCTTAGGGTTTTTGCTTGTATTTTCCACTTCCAACTTGAATAATTGAGTTCAATTGTCTCATGAAAACTTCAAGGGGGCCCCAAAAGTGCACTTGATGAGTGCCCTTGATGTTCTTTGTTGTTTGACTTTTCTCGAAACTCTAGAATTGAGCACCAAGCTTGGCTATCATCTCCATATGATCTCTTCAATGTTCCAGCAACTCCATGTAAAAATCCAAGTCCATTCTCCATGAAGTAGCTTAAGAAAAAAGCTTGAAGTGCACTAGTGAGCTCCTTAGCCTTCTTTTTTGTCATTAGTGTTAATGTTGTGCTCAAAAGCCAATCATGAGATGATTGTATTTTTGCACATTGAGTCATGATATTTTATTAAGGCATTAATCTAGAACTATGTTTGTTTTTTGTTTTTGCATAACGTAATAAACATAATTGTAACCCTAGAATAATGATATTGTTAAATGTCCCTGGTTTAGTATATTGTGGGTCTAGCAACACATCATTGCTACCCAAGTGACAAGATTGTGAGTGATTCGACTAAACCTTTATGATCATTACCGATTATTTCCATTGTCCCTTTGTCCAAGATATCAAAACTAGGCATACGACATGGAATGTGTCACTCTCGTATAGCCCAATCTTTGGTTTATTGATTATCGAGTAGATTAACTTAAATTGATGACATTGATAACGTATATCAACTCATCCGAGCATGGCCATGCATTTTCTAAGTCTTACTTTATCAAGGGGCCCAAAGATATCACTCCTGTTACATAGGAGGGACAAATCCCATCTTGATCGTGCAAATCCCTTCACATGATATGTGACATACCTAATAACCTTCTTCAAGTTCACTCAGTTACAAGCAACAAAGGGAAGTATCAAAGTATGTGACTCACTTGTAGGGAACCTTGATGACCTTAGGCCAAAGGATTACATATACCATCATCACTATGAGAATCACTTATGACACTCAAACAAAGATCCATGTAGTGTTCTTAGGGTGGGTCGGTCTAGTAACAAGTTCTCCTACTTGTACCCATATGTATACTACATATCTCATACTAGTCTCCACCTATGCTAGTCATTTTTTATTATTGTAACCCACACCACAATAATACTAGATGAGTGACACTTGAGAATATCATTATTCTAGGGTTACAATTATGTTTATTACATTCAAAAAAAATAAAACAATAAGCATAGTTGCTGGATTAATGCCTTAATAAAATATCATGGCTCAATGTGCAAAAATACAATCATCTCATGATTGGCTTTTGGGTGCAACACTAACACTAGAAACAGTTAGAACTAGTATATAATGAAATGGGAATTTAGACAAGTTATGTCGATTGACAACTTTCGGAAGTACTTTAGAATGAGTTGGAAACATGTAGAACTAGTTTAGAATGAATTGCAAAAATTTACAACTTGTTTAGAATGAAATAAAAATAGTCAACACTTGTTTAGAATAAAATGGAAACATTCACAATTAGTTTGGAATGGAAGTATTCATAGCTAGGTTAGAAAGAAATGGAAACATTCATAACCCATTTAGAATGAAATTGAAACATTCACAAGGAGTTTAAAATGAAATGGAAACATTTACAACTTGTTCAGAATAAAATCCAAACATTCACAACTAATTTAGAGTGGAATGGAAAAATGAAATGGAAACATTCACAACTAATTTAGAATGGAATGAAAATAGTCACAGCTTGTTTAGAATGAAATAGAATCATTCACAACTTGTTTGGAATGAAATGGAAACATTTAGAACTTGTTTGGGATGAAATTGAAATATTCACAACTAGTTTAGAATGGAATGGAAACAATCACAACTTGTTTAAACTTAAATAAAAATGCTCGTAACTTGTTTTGAATAGAAACATTCACAACTTGTTTAGAATGAAATGGAAACATTCACAACTTGTTTGGAATGAAAAAATTCACAAATTGTTTCAAATGAAATAGAAACAATCGCAATTTGTTTAGGAATGGAAACATTCATAACTTGTTTGGAATAGAAACATCCATAACTTGTTTAGGATGAAATGGAAACATTCAAAACAAGTTTAGAATAAAATTGAAATATTGACAACTAGTTTGGAATGAAATGGAAACATTCATAACTTCTTTGGAATGAAATAGAAACAATCACAACTTGCATGAAATGGAAGCATTCACAACTAGTTTAGAAGGAAATGAAAACATTCACAACTTAAAATGAAATTGAAACATTTAGAGCAAGTTTAGATTGGAAACATTCATAACTTGTTTTGAATGAAATGGAAACATTCACAATTTGTTTGGAATGAGAACATTTGTAACCTGTTTAGAATAAAATGGAAACATTCACAACTATTTTGGAATGGAAGCATCAAAGTTTACGCTGAATGAAATGGAAACATTCACAACTATTTTGGAATAGAATGGAAACTTTCACAACTTGTTTAGAATCAAATGGAAATAGTCACAACTAGTTTAGATGGAGATGGAAACATTCATAACTTGTTTGGAATGAAAACATTCACAACCTGTTTTGAAGGCATTGGAAACATTCACAACTAGTTTAGAATGGAATGGAAACATTCACAACTTGCATGGAAGGAGATGAAAACATTTACAATGTGTTATGAATGAAATTGAAACTTTCACAACATGTTTGTAATGGAAACCTTCACAACTAGTTTTGAATGAAATGGAAACATTCACAACTTGTTTGGAATGGAAACATTGACAACTAGTTTAGAACGAAATGGAAAGATTCACAATTGGTTTGGAGGGGAAACAATGACAACTAGTTTAGAATGAAATTGAAACATTCACAGCTAGTTTTGAATGAAGTGGAAGCATTCATAACTTTTTTGGAATAGAAGTATTCACAACTTGTTTAGATTGAAATGGAAACCTTCACAACATGATTAGAATGAAATAGAGACATTCACAAGTAATTTGGAATGGAAACATTCACAACTTGATTAGAATGAAATGGAAACACACACAACTTGTTTGGGCTGAAAACTTTAAGAACTAGTTTAGGGAGAATTAGAAACATTCACAACTTGTTTAGAATAAAATAGAAACATTCATAACTTGTTTAGAATAAAATGAAAACATTGACAACTTGTATGGAATGAAATAGAAACATTCACAACTAGTTTTGAAAGGAAACATTCATAACTAAATTTGAAGGAAATGGAAACATTCACAACTTGTTTAGAATGAAAAGGAAAATTTTCCAACTTGTTTGTAAAGGAAACTTTCACAACTTGTGTAGATTGAAATGCAAACCCTGACAACTTATTTAGAATGAAATGAAAATATTCAAAACTAGTTTAGAATGAAATGGAAACATTCACAACTTGTTTGGAATGAAATGGAGACATTAACAACTAGTTTGGAATGAAAACTATCACAAATTGTTTAGGATGATATGGAAACATCCACAAGTTGCCATTGGATGGAAACATTCACAATTTATTTCGAATAAAGATATGAACACCATGTTTATAAATGAATCGAAACATTCATAAGTAGTTAGGAATGGAAACATTCACAAACAGTTTAGAACGAAATGGAAACATTCACAACTTATGTTGGAATGAAATGGAAACATTCATAACTTGTTTGGAATGGAAGCATTCACAACTAGTTTAGAAAGAAATGGAATCATTCACAACTTTTTTAGAGTAAAACAGAAACATTCACAACTAGTTTAGAATGGAAACATTCACAACTTGTTCAGAATGAAATGAAACATTTAGAATTTGTTTGGAATGGAAAGGTTCACAACTCGTTCAGAATGAAATGGAAACATTCACAACCAGTTTGGAATGGAAGCAATCATAATCTGTTTTGAATGAAACGGAACCACTCACAACTTGTTTGGAATGGAATGGAAACTTTCACAACTTGTTTAGAATGAAATGGAAACTTTCACAACTAGTTTAAAAAAGAATGCAAACATTCATAACTTTTTTAGAATGAATTGGAAACATTCACAAGTTGTTTAAAATGAAAAGGAAACATTCACATGTTGTTTAGAATGGGAACATTCACAACTACTTTAGAATGAAGTGGAAACAATCACAACTTGTTTGGAATGAAAACATTAACAACTTGTTTGGAATTAAATGGAAACATTCACAACTTCTTTGGAATGGAATGGAAACATTCACAACTTGTCTATAATGGGAACATTAACAACCTGTTTGAAATGAAAAGGAAACATTCACAAGGAGCTTCGAATGTAAATATTCACAAAATGTCCACAATGAAATGGAAACATTCAGAACTTGTTTACAATGAAATAGAAATATTCACAACTTATTTGGAATGAAATGGAATCATTTTCACCTTGTTTAAAATGAAATGGAAACATTTGCAACTTGTTTAAAATGAAATGGAAACATTCACAACTAGTTTGGATTGAAACATTCACAAGTAGTTTAGAATCAACTAGAAACAGTCACAACTAGTATAGAATGAAATGGAAATATAGACAACTTGTTTGGATTGAAAACATTCAGAACTAGTTTAGAATGAGTTGGAAACATTTAGAACTAGTTTAAAATGAGTTGGAAACATTTAGAACTAGTTTAGAATGAATTGGAAACATTTACAACTTGTTTAGAATGAAATGAAAACATTCAACTCTTGTTTAGAATGAAATGGAAACATTCACAACTAGATTGGAATGAAAGTATTCACCACTAGTTTAGAATAAAATGGAAACATTCATAACCTATTTAGAATGAAATTGAAACATTCACAAGGAGTTTAGAATGAAATAGAAACTTTCACAGCTTGTTTCAAATGAAATGCAAACATTCACAACTAGTTTAGAAAGCAATGGAAACATTCACAACTTGTTTAGAATGAAATGGAAACATTCACAACTAATTTAGAATGTAACTAATTCACAACTAAATCAGAATGAAATAGAATCATTCATAAGTTGTTTGAAATGAAATAGAAACATTTAGAACTTGTTTGGAATGAAATGGAAATATTCACGACTAGTTTAGAATCGAATGGAAATAGTCACAACTTATTTAACATGAAATGGAAACGCCCAAAACTTGCTTGGAATAGAAACATTCACAGCTAGTTCAGAAAAAAAATATTCACAAATTGTTTCAAGTCAAATGGAAACAATCACAACTTGTTTAAGAATGGAAACGTTCACAACTTGTTTGGAATAGAAACATCCACAAGCTGTTTAGGATGAAATGGAAACATTCACAAGAATTTTAGAATAAAATGGAAATATTGACAACTAGTTTGGAATGATATAGAAACATTCACAATTTTTTTAGAATGAAATAGTAACATTCACAAACTGCTTAGAGTGGAAACCTTCACAACCAATTTAGAACAAAATCAAAAAATTCACAACTTGTTTGGAATGGAATGCAAAATAATCACAACTTATTTGGGATGGAACATTCACAACCTGTTTAGAATGAAATCGAAACATTCACAATCATTCAACCTATTTAGAATGAAATGGAAACATTCATAATTAGTTTGGAATGAAAGCAATCATAGCTTGCATTGAATGAAGTGGAAATATTCACAACTATTTTGGAATGAATGGAAACTTTCACAACTTGTTTAGAATCAAAATGGAAATGGTCGCAACTCTTTAGTTTGAGATGGAAACATTAACAACTTGTTTGGAATAAAAACATTCACAACATGTTTTGACGGCAATGGAAACATTCACAACTAGTCTAGAATCGAATGGAAACATTCGCAACTTGTTTAGAAGGAGATGGAAACATTTACAACTTGTTTAGAATGAAATGGAAAAATTCAAAACATGTTTAGAATGAAAGGGAAACATTGAAAACATGTTTAGAATGGAAATAATCATAACTAGTTTAGAATGAAATGGAGAGATTCACAACTTGTTTGGAATGGAAACAATGAAAACTAGTTTAGAATGAAGTTGAAACATTCACAACTAGTTTTGAATAAATTGGAAGCATTCATAACTTGTTTCGAATAGAAGCATTCACAACTTATATAGATTGAAATGGAAACCCTCACAACATGATTAGAATGAAATAGAGACATTCACAACTAATTTGGAATGCAAACATTTAGAACTTGATATGAATGAAATGCAAACACACACAACTTGTTTGGGCTGAAAACTTTCAGAACAAGTTTAGAAAGAATTAGAAACATTCACAACTTGTTTAGAATGAAATGAAAACATTCATAACTTGTATGGAATAAAATGGAAACATTCACAACAAGTTTGGAAAGGAAACATTCACAAGTAATTTTGAATGAAATGGAAAAATTCACAACTTGTTTAGAATGAAAAGGAAAAATTTCCAACTTGTTTGGACAAGAAACTTTCATAACTTGTTTAGAATGAAGTGCAAACATTGACAACTTGTTTAGAATGAAACGGAAACATCACACCATGTTTAGAATGGAAGGGAAACCTTGACAACATGTTTAGAATGGAAACAATCACAACTAGTTTAGAATGAAATGGAAAGATTCACAACTTGTTTGGAATGGAAACATTGAAACCTGGTTTAGAATGAAATGGAAGGATTCACAATTGGTTTAGAATGGAAACAATGACAACTAGTTTAGAATGAAGTTGAAACATTCACAGCTAGTTTTGAATGAATTGGAAGCATTCATAACTTGTTTGGAATAGAAGCATTCACAACTTGTATAGATTGAAATGGAAACATTCACAACATGATTAGAATGAAACAGAGACATTCACAACTAATTTGGATGGAAACATTAACAACTTGATTATAATAAAATGCAAACACACACAACTTGTTTGGGCTGAAAAAGTTCAGAACTAGTTTAGAAAGAATTAGAAACATTCACAACCTGTCTAGAATGAAATGGAAACATTCACAACTTATTTAGAATGAAATGAAAACATTCACAACTTGTATAGAATGAAATGGAAACATTTACAACTTGAATAGAATGAAATGGAAACATTCACAACTAGTTTGGAAAGGAAACATTCATAAGTAATTTTGAATGAAATGGAAAAATTCACAACATGTTAAGAATGAAAAGGAAAAATTTCCAACATGTTTGGAAAGGAAACTTTCACAACTTGTTTAGAATGAAGTGCAAACATTGATAACTTGTTTAGAATGAAATGGAAACATCACAACATGTTTGTAATGGAAGGGAAACCCTAACAACTTGTTTAGAATGGAAACAACCACAAGTAGTTTAGAATGAAATGGAAAAATTCACAACTTGTTTGGAATGGAAACATTGACACCTATTTTAGAATGAAATGGAAGGATTCACAATTGGTTTGGAAAGCAAACAATGACAACTAGTTTAGAATGAGGTTGAAACATTCACAACTAGTTTTGGATGAACTGGAAGCACTTATAACTTGTTTGGAATACAAGCATTCATAACTTGTTTAGAATGAAATGGAAACATTCACAACTTATTTAGAATGAAATGAAAACATTCACAACTTGTATGGAATGAAATGGAAACTTTCACAACTAGTTTGGAAAGGAAACATTCACAAGTAATTTTGAATGAAATGGAAAAATTCACTTCTTTAGAATGAAAAGGAAAAATTTCCAACTTGTTTGGAAAGGAAACTTTCACAACTTGTTTAGAAGGAAGTGCAAACATTGACAACTTGTTAGAATTAAATGGAAACATCACAACATGTTTGGAATGGAAGGGAATCATTGACAACATGTTTAGAATGGAAACAACCACAAGTAGTTTAGAATGAAATGGAAAGATTCACAACTTGTTTGGAATCGAAACATTGACAACTAGTTTAGAATGAAATGGAAGGATCCACAATTGGCTCGGAATGGAAACAATGACAGCTAGTTTAGAATGAAGTTGAAACATTCACAGCTAGTTTTGAATGAATTGGAAGCATTCATAACTTGTTTGGAATAGAAGCATTCACAACTTGTATAGATTGAAATGGAAACCTTCATAACTTGATTAGAATGAAACAGAGACATTCACAACTAGTTTGGAATGGAAACATTCACATCTTGGTTAGAATGAAGTGCAAACACACACAACTTGTTTAGGCAGAAAACTTTCAGAACTAGTTTAGAAAGAATTAGAAACATTCACAACTTGTGTAGAATGAAATGGAAACATTCACAACTAGTTTGGAAAGGAAACATTCACAAGTAATTTTGAATAAATGGAAAAATTCAGAACTTGTTCAAAATGAAAAGGAAAAATTTCCAACTTCTTTGGAAAGGAAACTTTCGCAAGTGGTTTAGAATGAAGTGCAAACATTGACAACTTGTTTATAATGAAAGGGACACATCACAACATGTTTGGAATGGAAGGGAAACATTGACAACATGTTTAGAATGGAAGTAAGCACAACTGGTTTAGAATGAAATGGAAAGATTCACAACATGTTCGGAATGGAAACATTGACACCTAGTTTAGAATGAAATGGAAGGATTCACAATTGGTTTGTAATGCAAACAATGACAACTAGTTTAGAATGAAGTTGAAACATTCACAGCTAGTTTTGAATGAATTGGAAGCAATCATAACTTGTTTGGAATAAAAGCTTTCACAACTTGTTTAGAATGAAATGGAAACATTCACAACTTATGTAGAATGAAATGAAAACATTCATAACTTGTATGGAATGAAATGGAAACTTTCACAACAAGTTTGGAAAGGAAACATTCACAAGTAATTTTGAATGAAATGGAAAAATTCACCACTTGTTTAGAATGAAAAGGAAAAATTTCCAACTTGTTTGGAAAGGAAACTTTCACAACTTTTTTAGAAGGAAGTGCAAACATTGACAACTTGTTAGAATGAAATGGAAACATCACAACATGTTTGAAATGGAAGGGAAATGTTGACAACATGTTTAGAATGGAAACAAGCACAAGTAGTTTAGAATGAAATGGAAAGATTCACAACTTGTTTGGAATGGAAACATTGACACCTAGTTTAGAATGAAATGGAAGGATTCACAATTGGTTTGGAATGGAAACAATGACAACTAGTTTAGAATGAAGTTGAAACATTGACAGCTAGTTTTGAATGAATTGGAAGCATTCATAACTTGTTTGGAATAGAAGCATTCACAACTTGTATAGATTGAAATGGAAACCTTCACAACATGATTAGAATGAAATAGAGACATTCACAACTAATTTGGAATGGAAACATTCACAACTTAATTAGAATGAAATGCAAACACACACAACTTGTTTGGGCTAAAAATTTCAGAACTAGTTTAGAAAGAATTAGAATCATTAACAACTTGTTTAAAATGAAATGGAAACATTCACAACTTATTTAGAATGAAATGAAAACATTAATAACTTGTATGGAATGAAATGGAAACATTCACAACTAGTTTGGAAAGGAAACATTCGCAAGTAATTTTGAATGAAAGGGAAAAATTCACAACTTGTTTAGAATGAAACGGAAAATTTTGCAACTTGTTTCAAATGGAAACTTTCACAACTTGTTTAGAATGAAGTGAAAACAATGATAACTTGTTTAGAATGAAATGGAAACATTCACAACTGGTTTAGAATGAAATGGAAACATTCACATCTTGTTTGGAATGAAATGGAAACATTGACAACTAGTTTGGAATGGAAATAATCACAAATTGTTTAGAATGAAATGGAAACATCCACAAGTTGTGTTGGGATGAAAACATTCACAACTTCATTTTGAATAAAAATATTCACAACATGTTTAGAAAAAAATGGAAACATTCACAACAGGTTTTGGAATTAAATGGAAACATTCACAACTAGTTTAGAGTGAAATGAAAACTTTCATAACTAGTTTGGAATGGAATCATTCGTAACCAATTTAGAATGAAATGGAAACATTAAAAACTTATTTTGGAAGGAAATGGAAACGTTGAGAAGTTGTTTGGATTGGAAGCATTCATAATTAGTTGAAAAAAAATGGATGCATTCACAACTTTTTTAGAGTGAAAGGAAAACATTCACAACTTGTTTAGAATGAAATGAAACATTCAGAATTTGTTTGGAATGGGAAGGTTCACAATTTATTTAGAATGAAATAAAGACATTCACAACCAGTTCCGAATGGAAGCGATCATAATATGTTTTGAATGAAATGGAACCATTCACAACTTCTTTGGAGTGAAATGGAAACTTTCACAACTTGTTTAGAATGAACTAGAAACTTTCAGAACTAGTTTAGAAAAGAATGCAAACACTCACAACTTGTTTAGAATAAAATGGAGACAATCACAACTTGTTTAGAATGAAAAGGAAACATTCACAAATTGTTTAGAATGGCAACATTCACAACTACTTTAGAATGAAATGAAAACATTCGTAACTTGTTTAGAATGAAAACATTAACAACTTGTTTAGAATGAAATGGAAACATTTGCAACTTGTTTGAAATGGAATGTAAACATTCACAACTTGTTTGGAATTGAAACATTCATAACATGTTTCCAATGAAAAGGAAACATTCACAATGACCTTGGAATGTAAATATTCACAAGTTGCCTAGAATGAAATGGAAACATACACTACTAGTTTAGAATGGAATGAAAATATTCATAACTTGTTCAAAATGAAATGGAAACATTCACAACTTGTTTCGAATGAAATGGAATCATTCACAACTTATTTAGAATGAAATGGAAACATTCACAACTTGTTTAGAATGAAATGGAAACATTCATAACTAGTTTAGAATGAATCGAAAACGTTCAAAACTAGGTTAGAATTAAATAGAAACTTTCACAACTTGTTTAGAATGAATTTGAAACATTCACAACTTGTTTAAATTGAAATGGAAACATTCACAGCTAGTTTAGAATGAAATGGAAACATTCACAGGATGTTTAGAATGAAAGTGAAACATTCCCAACTTGTTTAGAATGGAATGGAAACATTGACAACTTTGTATAGAGTGAAATGGAAACATTCACAACAAGTTTGTACTTGAAACATTCACAACTTATTTAGAATGAAGTGGAAGCATTCATAACTAGTTTAGATTGAAATGGAAACATTCACAACTAGTTTGGAATGGAAACGATCAGAACTTGTCTAGCATGAAATGGAGACATTCACATCTAGTTTATATTTAAATGGAAACATTCACAACATGTTTAGAATGAAATTGAAACATTTAGAAGTAGTTCATAATGAAATGGAAACTTTCACAACTTGATTAGAATGAAATAGAAATGTTCACAACTTCTTTGGAAATGAAGCATTCAGAATTTTTCTAGAATAAATTGGGAAACATTCACAAGTTGTTTAGAATGGAGTGGAAACGTTCACAACTTGTTTGGAGTGGAAACATTCACAACTAGTTTAGAATGGGAACATACACAATTAGTTTGCAATGAAGTGGAAACATTCACAACTTGTTCAGAATGAAATGGAAACATTCACTACTAGTTCAGAAAGGAAACAATCGCAACTTGTTTAGAATGAATCAAAAACATTCATAACAAGCTTAGAATGACTTGGAAATATTCACAACTAGTTTAGAAGGAAATGGAAACATTCAAAACATGTTTAGAGTGAAATGGAAATGTTCACAACTTCTTTAGAATGAAATGGAAACAATTACAACTTGTTTAGAAAGCAAACATTCACAATTAGTTTGGAATGGAAACATACACAACTTGTTCAGAATGAAATGGAAATATTAACAGCATGTTTGGAATTGAATGGAAACATTCACGACTAGTTTCCATTCCAAACATTCTAAACAGGTTATGAATGTTTCCATTTCATTTTAAGCTTGTTGTGAAAGGAAACATTCACAATGAGTTTAGTATGAAATGGAAACATTGACAACTAGTTTGGAATGGAGACATTCACAACTTGTTTCAAATCAAATGGAAATATTCACAACTTGTTTAGAATGGAAAGGAAACATTCACAACATGTTTGGAATGGAAGCATTCACAACTAGTTTAGAATGAAATGGAAACATTCACAACTTGTTTGCAATGGAAACTTTCGCAACTAGCTTAGAATGAAATGGAAACATTCACAACTTGTTTAGAATAAAATGGAAACAGGCATAATTTCTTCAAAATGGAAACATTGAAAACTAGTTTACAAGGAAATGGAAACATTCACAAGTTATTTAGAATAAAATGGAAACATTCATAACTAGTTTACATTGAAATGGAAACAATTACAAGAAGTTGTGAATGAAATGGAAACGGTTACTGTTAGATTGGAGTAGAAACATTCATAACTTGTTTAGAATAAAATGAAAACATTCGCAACTTGCTTGGAATGGAAATAGTCATAACTAGTTTAGAGTGAAATGGAAACATTCACAACTTGTTTGTAATGGAAATGTTCACAACTACTTGTGATTGTTTCCATTTCATTCTAAGCTAGTTGGGAATGTTTCCATTTCATTTTAAAGAAGTTGAGAGTGCTTTAGTTTCATTCTAAACAAGTTTTCAACATTTCAAAGTCATTCTAAACAAGTTGTGACTATTTCCATTTCATTCTAGATAAGTTGCGAATCTTTCCAATTCATTCCAAACTAGTTCTGATTGCTTCCAATTCATTTTTAACAAGTTGTGAATGTTTCCATTTTATTACAAATATGTTGTGATTGTTTTCATTTCATTTCAAACTAGCATTGAATGTTTCCATTCCATAGAAGTTGTGAATGTTTTGAATTCATTCTAAACAAGTTATGAATGCTTTCATCCCACTCCAAACAAGTTGTGGATATTCCCATTTGAAACAAATGGTAAATGTTTCCATAACTTGTTTAGAATGAAATGGAAATGTTCACAACTTGTTTAGAGTGAAATGTTTGCAACATGTTTAGAATGAAATGCAAAAGTTCACAACTTGTTTGGAATGGAATGGAAACATTCACAACCTGTTCAGAACGAAATGGAAACATTCACAACTTGTTTGGAGTGAAATGGAAACATTCACAACTAGTTTGGAATAGAACCATTCATAACTTGTTCAGAATGAAATCGAAACATTCACAACTTGTTTTGAAATAGAAATAGTCAGAACTAATTTGGAATGAATTAGAAAAATTCACAGCTTGTTTGAAATGGAAACATTCACAGCTTGTTCGAAATGGAAACATTCACAACTACTTGGGAATGTTTCCATTTTATTCTAAACTAGTTCAAAACATTCACTGCTTGTTTGAAATGGAAACATTAACAACTTGTTTAGAATGAAATGGAAACACTCACAACTTGTTTAGAATGAAATGGAAACATTCACCGGTAGTTTGGAATGGAAGCATTCATAACTTGTTTAGAATGAAATGGAAACATTCCCAACTTTTTTTTACAATGGAAACGATCACAACTAGTTTAGACTGAAATGGAAACATTCACAGCTTATTTGAAATGGTAACATTCACAACTACTTCTAACTATTTGCAGTTCATTCTAAACTAGTTGGAAATGTTTCCATTTCATTCTAAACAAGTTGTGATTGTTTCCAATTCATTCCAAGCAAGTTGTGATATTTCCATTTCATTCTAAAGAAGTTGTGAACGTTTCCATTTCATTCTAAACAAGATGTGATTGTTTGCATTGCATTACAAATAAGATCTAAATGTTTCCATTTTATTCTAAACAAGTTGTAATTGTTCCCTAAACTAGATGTGAATGTTTCCATTTCATTTTAAACAAGTTGTGAATGTTTCCATTTCATTCTAAACAGATTATGAATGTTTTGATTTCATTCTAAACAAGTTGGGAATGTTTCCTTGTCAATGTTTTCATTTCAAAATAGTTGTGAATGTTTCCATTTCATTCCAAACAAGTTGTGAATGTTTTCATTTCAAAATAGTTGTGAATGTTTCCATTTCATTCCAAACAAGCTGTGAATGTTTCCATTTCATCCTAAACAAATTAAGAATGTTTCCATTTCATTCTAAACAGGTTGGGAATGTTTCGATTCTAAACTAGTTGCGAATGTTTCTGGTCCAAACTCGTTGTTAATGTTTCCATTTCATTCGGAACAAGTTGTGAATGTCTCCATTCCAATCCGAACAAGTTGTGAATGTTTCTATTCCATTCCATGGTAAACTAGTTACGAATCTTTCCTTTTCATTCTAAACAAGTTATGAACGTTTCTATCCCAAACTAGTTGTTGCTGTTTCTATTTCATTCGAAACAAGTTGCGAATGTTTCCATTCCAAACAAGTTGTGAATATGTACATTTCATTTTAAACTAGTTGGGAATGTTTCCATTTCATTCAAAACAAGTTGTGAATATTTCAATTTCATTTGAAACAAGTTACGAGTGTTTCATTTCATTCAAAACAACTTGTGCATGCTTCCATTTCATTATAAGCAAGTTGTGAATGTTCCCATTTCATTTTTAACTAGAAGGCTAGGGCAAGAGCTTCGAAATTCTCACTATATGATGTATTTATGGTGAGACTCAACTCCCAAGCCTAATGGGTTTCAAAGTCCTAATCTAGTTAGGTTTAATTTCAGGCTTAATAATGGCTCAACTTTTAGTCCAATTATTAATACGAAATTATCATGAAACCATAACCCAAATAAACTAGCCCATGCACTCAAATAATCCAAATAGGTTTTATGTGTGTGACCCACTAAGATCTTACCATGTTGGTAATGATCATAAATCACATTTATGGTCATAAACAATGAGCGGTGTCTAGCAACAAATCATTGCTACCCAAGTGACAAGATAGGCGGTGATTCAACTAAACCTCTATGATCATTATCCATATATGCCATTGTCCCTTTGTCTAAGATATCAAGACTAAGTATGAGACATGGAATGTGTCACTCTTGTATAGCCCAATCATTAGTTTCTTGATTCTCGAGTAGACAAACTTAAACTGATGATATTGATATCATATATCAAGTCATCCAAGCATGGCCATGCATTTTTTAAGTCTCACTTTATCAAATGGCCCAAAGATATCACTCTTGTTACGTAAGAGGGACAAATCCCATCTTGATCATATAGAACCCTCTACATGATATATGACATACCCAATGACCACCTTCATGTTCACTTAGTTACGAGCAATCAAAAGGAATTATCAAAATATGTGACTCACATGTAGAGAACTTGATGACCTTAGGTCAAAGGACTACATATACCATGATCACTAGAAGAATCACGTATGACACTGAAATAACGATCCATGTAGCGTTCCCATGGTGTGTCGGTCCAGTACACAAGTTCTCCAACTTGTAGCCATATGTAGACTATATATCTCATATTAGTCTCCACATACGCTAGTCATTGTGTATTATTGCAACCTACTCCACAATAATACTAGACTAAGGACATTTAAGAATACTATTATTTTAGAGTTATAGTTATGTTTGATTATGTCACATAGAAAACATATACCAAACACAATTACTGGATTAATGCCTTAACAAAATATCATGGCTCAATGTGCAAAATACAATCATCTCAAGATTGGCTTTTGGGCACGACACTAACAAATGTTTCCATTCCAAATAAGTTGAATATGTTTCCATTTCATTCTTAACAAGTTCTGTATGTTGTTATTTCATTCTAAACTAGTTGTGAATGTTCCTTCCTATAAAAGCTATGAATGTTTACATTTCATCTCAATCAACTTGTGAATGTTTCCATTCCATTCCAAACTATCCCAAACAAGCTGTGAGTGTTTCATTTCATTCTAAACTAGTTGTGAATGTTTCCATTTATTACAATCTAGTTGTGATTGTTTCCATTTCATTCTAAACTAGTTGTAAATGTTTCAATTCCATACAAGTTGTGATTGTTTCCATTGCAAACTTGTTGTGAATTTTTCCACTTTATTCTAAACTAGCTGTGAATGTTTTCATTTCATTTGAAGTAAGATTTGAATGTTTCCATTTCATTTGAAACAAGTTGTGAATGTTTCCTTTTCATTCTAAAAGGTTGTGAATGTTTCCATTTCATTCCAAACAAGTAGTGAATGTTTCCATTTCATATTAAACTAGTTGTGAATGTTTTCATTCTAAACTAATTGTGAATGTTTCCATTTCAATCTAAATAAGTTGTGAATGTTTCCATTGTAAAGTAGTTGTGAATGTTTCCACTTTATTCGAAACAAGTTGTGAATGTTTCCATTTCATTCTAAACAAGTTGTGATTTTTTTTCATTCCAAACAAGTTATAAATATTTCCATTTTGTTCTAAACAATTTATGAATGTTTCCATTTCGAACAAGTTGTGAATGTTTTTATCTCATTCTAAAGAAGTTATGAATTTTTTCATTTCATTCTAAACAAGTTTTGAATGTTTCCATTTCTTTCTAAACTTGTTGTGTTACCACTTCAATAAATGGGAAAATTACAGTGTAAAGGCATAATGGTTATAAACCATTATATAGCATGATTTTCCCTATAGTGAATAGAATGTGAGGGGTAAAGTGTGTAATGTACACTTGCTTAAAAATTTCTACACAATGGTTACTTGACCCTTAAGAAAATCCTAAGGATTGTTTGGTTAACAAATAACCTATGGACTTTATTGTAAGATTTCAAGACTTGAGTACTCATTTGTACAACTTTAAAAGAGAGGTTTTAAAGGGATTTGAATGGTATGGAAGAATTTCTTTTGGAGGCTACATTGCATAAAGGAAACAAAGGCTATTAGTCAAGAACCTAGGACAACTAGGTTTAGAATTGTTCACAAAAATAACATAAGGATGGGATGATCATTGACATGGGTCAAAGATGACCATTTCTAACATTATCCCGATAGTTTATTTCCAGCTTCTAAGGTCAAAAGGGTGGGCTAAAGATTAGCCAAAGACTCTTTGCTTAAGGCATACTTATAGTGACCTAAGTGAGGGTTAAGATTAAACTAATTAAACCAAGGAAAATATCTTGATTTCTTGCCTTTCCTTAGTCATTTTCAGCCCTCACCAGCTAGAGTTCCTTCCTTAGCTCCTCCATAACCTTCGATAGCCACCATAGCTCAAGCTCTCAAGAAAGCACATAGGAAAGTAATCGGATGTACCAAGAATAAGAAAAACTCAAGTTTTCAGGTTTATTGTGCAACACTTGTTATAATCAGCCTTCATAGCCCAAGGTAATGGTTTTATCTAGGTTTCATGGCTATTTACTATTTAATACTAATGCCCAAACATCCATGAAGCTAAGAACCTAAGTTTGGAAGAGAGCTAAGAGCTTGATGAACCAAGTTTATGTTAAGGGCAAAATTGCACCTAGGGTTTCAGCCTTACAACTCTGGTGCTCTGTTATGGTAATGAAATTTAGGGTTTCTAGAGCCCAAGTTAGTCTAGATGAGGCCAATTAACCATCTAAAACCAAGCATTAACTTGAGGAGGGCTGCCATAGTGATTACATAATGTTTATTTGAATGTTTATGAGCTAACCCTAATGTTGTATTGCTGCTAGCATTGCATTTGTTTGTTGATGTGTTTGTTGTGCATTTGGATGGTTATATTCATGTGCATGTGTCATATTTTTGTGTTTTAGTGTCTTTTGATTTTAGGTATATGGCCGGGAATTCAAGATTTTATTGATAAGCCCGTACTAAGTTTCATTCAAGAAACTTACCCCCTTTCTGTCCATTTCAGGAGCACCTGAAAAGAGAGCATTCAAACTAATAGCTGCCATTTGAATTTCTCTTTGAAATTTAGGTGTATTAATGTCCATATTTTAGTTTTAAACTAGAAATTTTCTTTATTTTTGGAGCACATTAGCTATTTTAGTAATGGTACTTTCTGCCTGATGCAGCAGCTAGTCCCTTTAAGTTTCTAGAGTGCTTAGTGCTTTTGAAGTTACGCAAGAAGCTTAGTGTATGTATTAACTAAGTTATGAAATGTATTTAGTGCATAAATACATGTAAATGAGTTGGGTTTTCTGTACGTACATTGTGTGAAGGATATATGGATCAACAGAGTGCAATTTGAAGTGTGTGTGTAATTTTGTCCATATTGGTTCGTATGGACTGTTTTGAAGAGTATGGTGTTTGACGCTTATGTAATGACCTAAAATCTAGGGGAATGGTTTCCCCATCTATCTAAGACATGTATGGAACTTCCTATGTTGGTTTTGTACCTGGAAATGAAGTGTATGAATTTTAAGAAATTTTGTATGGGCATTATAGTCACTAGTTGCTCAAATTTGGTATCCTATACTCTAATAGCCATAACTTTCTGTACTTAATGAGTTTGGTTATCAAATTTTGACCACACTTAGAATACATCAAGATGAAGAATTTTGCTTTTGAATCATTGGATTTGGTGCCCTGTAGTAATAGTTACGGCATCTCAAATTTGGCTGATTTTGCTAGGTACTGTTCATATGGTCAATTTTACCTGGTTGAGTGTAA
This sequence comes from Aquilaria agallochum, assembly GCA_000696445.1. Taxonomy (NCBI): domain Eukaryota; kingdom Viridiplantae; phylum Streptophyta; class Magnoliopsida; order Malvales; family Thymelaeaceae; genus Aquilaria; species Aquilaria agallochum. The sequence continues at coordinate 66,731 of KK901024.1, forward strand.
AATCTATAATGGAAATCTTAGATGGATTTAATGTCTCAAACCTATTTCCCCATCAATTTTTAAGTGTATTAAAGGGTTTGGAATCTTTAGGGAATAAGAGGACATGTGTAGAATTTGAGTTGGACATGGTATGAAAGTTTGGATACATGAATAATAGGTTTTCAAAAGGGTTTATAGCTAGATTTTGAAGTATTTTTCACAAAGCACTAGGAACCAAAATCAATCTAAGAACTGCTCATAACCCTCAAATAAGTGGATAAACTGTGTGGGTGATTCAAATACTTGAAGACATGCTTAGAAGTTGTGTTTTGGATTTTAAGGGAGAATGAGAGCAACATTTACCATTTGTCAAGTTTTTGTACAACAATAGTTATCAAAGCACCATTGGTATGGCACCTTATGAAGCCCTTTATGGGAGAAGGTGCATGACACCCCATTGTTTAGTGGAAGCCTCAGATAGGCTAAAGTTGGGTTACAAAATCATTGAAGAAACAACAAATAAGATCAAGAAGATACATGAAAAGTTAAGGATAGCCAATGAAAGGACCACTACTTATGTGAACAAAAGAAGAAAAGTCTTGGAACTTAAGGTTGGTGATAAAGTGCGGCTCAAACTAACACCAACCAAGGGCACTATCAGGTTTGGCAAGAGAAGTAAGCTAGCTCCAAGGTACATTGGTCCTTATGAGATATGGGACAGAATTGGCAACATGGCATATAGGTTAGCTCTATCGCCAAGTATGTAAAGTGTTCATAATGTCTTCCATGTCAGTATGCTTAAGAAGTGTCTACTGGACACAAAGAATGTGATAGTACTGGAAGACATATAGCTAGAGCCAAATGTAACATATGAACAGAAACCAATAGCTATCTTAGCTACGGATACCAGAAGGCTAAGGAACAAGCAGATTCCCATGGTCAAAGTACAATGGTCAAACGATTCTAAAAGAGAGACAACTTGGAAAACTAAGAAGGAAATCATGGAAAAGTATCCAGATGAGTACCCTAAGCTAAGGGCAATTTTGGAGAACCAAAATTTTTAAGTGTGGGAGAAATGTTACCACCTCAATAAATGGGAGAATTACAGTATAAAGGCATAGTAGTTATAAACCATTATATAGCATGATTTTACCCATAGTCAATGGAATGTGATGGTAAATTGTATAATCTAGACCTCCTTAAAAGATCCACACAATGGTTAATTGACCCTCAAGAAAACCCTAAAGGATTGCTTGATCAACAAGTAACCTATAGACTTTATTGTAAGATTTCTAAACATGGGTACTCAATTGTAAAACTTTAAAAGAGAGGTGTTAAAGGGATTTGTAAGGTATGGAAGCAATTTTTGGTGGCTAAATTGAATGAAGGAAACAAAGGCTATTATTCAAGAACCTAGGATAACTAGGTTTACAATTGTTCACAAAAATAACTTAAGGATCAGATGATTTTTGACAAGAGTCAAAGATGGGCATTTCTATCATTATCCTAACCTTTTATTTATAGGTTCTAAGGTAAAAAATGTGGGGAGAATATTAGCAAAAATTTATTTGCTTAAGGCATACTTATAGTGACCTAAGTGAGGGTCAAGGTTAAACTAATCAAATCAAGTAAAATATTTTGATTTCTTGCCATTTCTTGGCCATTTTTGTCCCCCACCAGACACAACCTAATCCTTAGCTCCTCCATATGATTCCATATCCGCCATAGCTCCAGCTCTCAGTAAATCACAAAGGAAGGCAATCGGATGCAACAGGAAAGAGAAAAAACCCTAATTTTCGGGTTTATTGTGTATCTCTTGAAGATTTCAGCCCTGATAGCTTAGGTCATGGTTGTTTATTATTCAATACTAATGCCCAAACATCTATGAAGCTAAGACCCTAAGCTTGAAAGAGAGGCAAAAGCTTGATGAACCAAGTAGAGGTTAAGGGGGAAATTGCAGCTAGGGCTTTAGCCCTACAGCTTTGGTGCTCTGTTATGGCTGTGAAATTTTGGGTTTTTAGACCCCAAGTTAGTTCTAAATGAAATAAATTAGCCTCCTAAAACCAATAATAGCTTGAGGAGGGCTACCATAGTGATTACATAATGTTTATTTGATTGTTTATGAACTAAACCTAATGTGTTAATTGCTGCCAGCATTACATTTGTTTGTTGCTGGGATGTTTGTGCATTTGCATGGCTGTGTTTTTGTATTTGTACTATATTTTTGTGTTTTAGTGTCTTTGGATTTTAGGTATATGACTGGATTTTATTGATAAGCCCTTACTAAGTTGCGTTTAAGAAACTTACCCCCTTTTTATCCACTTCAGGAACCCCTGAAAGAGAGTATTCAAACTAATAGCTTTCATTTTAATTTCTCTATGAAATTTTAGATATCTTAACTTCCATATGTTTAGTTGTAAAATGAAAATTTTCACAATGTTTGGAGCACATTAGCTATTTTTAGTAGTGGTAGTTTCTGCTTTACACAGCAACTGGTACCTTCAAGTTTTCAAAGTGGTTAGTGCTTTTGAAGTTCTTCAAGAAACTTAGTGTACATATTAACTAAGTTATGTCATGTATGTAGTGCATAAATGCATGTAAATCAGTTGACTATGCTATATGTACATTGTGTGAATGATATATGTGATTGCATAATGTTTATTTGATTGTTTATGAACTAACCCTAATGTGTTTATTACTGCCAGCATTGCAATTGTTTGTTGCTATGTTGTTCATGCATTTGGATGGCTGTGTTTTTGTATTTGTGCTGTATTTTTGTGTTTTAGTGTCTTTGGATTTTAGGTATATGACTGGAGTTTGAAGATTTTATTGATAAGCCCTTACTAAGTTGTATTCAAGAAACTTACCCCATTCTGTCCATTTCAAGAGCACCTGAAAAGAGAGCATTCAAACTAATACCAGTAATTTGAATTTCTTTATGAAATTTTAGGTATATTAACTTTCTTATGTTTATTTGTAAACTGGAATATTTCATGATTTTTAGAGGACATTAGCTATTTTTAGTAATGGTACTTTCTACCATAGGCAGCAGTTGGTCCCTTTAAGTTTTTGGAGTACCTAGTGCTTTTGAAGTTATCCAAGAAGCTTAGTGTATGTATTAACTAAGTTATGGAATGTATGTAATGTATAAATGAATTTAAAGGGGTTGGGTATGCTGTATGTACATTGTGTGAATGATATATGGATCAATGGAGTATAGTTTGAAGTGTGTGTGTAATTCTGTCCATATTGGTTCTTATGGAATGTTTTGAAAAGTATGGTGTTTGATCCTTATGAATTGACTTAAAATGCAAGAGAATGGTTTCCCCATATGTCTAAGACATGTACGGAATTGTCCATGTTGGTTTTGTACCTAGAAATGAAGCGTATGAATTTTAAAAATTTTTGTATAGGCATTATGATCACTAGTTGATCAAATTTCGTACCCTGTACTCCAATAGTCATAACTTTCTGTACTTAATGAGTTTGGCTATGAATTTTGACCACACTTAAAATACTTTAATATGAAAAATTTTAATTTTCTATCCTTGGATTTTGTGCTTGTAGCAAGAGTTATGACAAGTCAAAGTTGGCTAATTTTACTGGGTACTGTTTATATGGTCAATTTTACCCGGTTGAGTGTAAAATCCATAATGGCAATCTTAGATGGATTTGATGTCTCAAACATGTTTCCCTATCATTGTTTAAGTGTATTAAAGGGTTAAAAACCTTTAGGAAATAGAAGGACGTAGGTAGAATTTGACTTGGACATGGTATGAAAGTCTGGACACATGAATAATGGGCACCAATAGCACCAAGTGTGCATATAATTGTATTGTACATGCACTTGGGGATTTAAGTAAAATTCCATGTTAGCGAGGAATAAAGAATTTGACTATCATTATTACTTCTAGATGATATTGTATGTGAATACGTGTGTGATGGTTGGACTAGTACACATATAGTGTAAGCATGTTCTGCTCGGCCTATAAGACATATTTTGTCTAGGACTTGAGCTCACTAAATCTGACCACTGTGTGGAAGCACTTAGAGTGATAATTGATGTTGGTATCATAGCATGGTTTGAATTAGAGTTGCATCATGCATGCACAAAGTTACATATATAGAACTTAGTTGGGTTAACTGCTAGTGTTAAGTACCTAATGTTCAATATATATTGTGCTCTTTTGTTGATCATGAAATAGGAAAATGGTAGCCACAATGAGAGGGTTTCAGGGACCTTTATGACTTCCTACTGAGCAAACACAGGCCAACAGAAATGGAAGTAGTGTACAAGAGCAGCCAAGTGTTGAGGGAGTACAAAACCCAACACCTGAAATGAATGTACCATAGGTGTGGGTCATACTACAAAGAAGTCTGGCCCAGATAGAAGAAAACTTAGTAAGGCTACTGCAAGCTTAACAACAAGGAGTCCAAGTAGCATAGCCACTACCATAGGAGCAGAACTACAAAGTTGTTAGAAACAATCCAATGAATGTTCCTTTTGAGAGAAATGAAGATGAAGAATTTGAAGAAGATGGAGATAGAAGACATCCCAAAGGTAGAATAATTAGGTCTGAGATTGGCCAAGTGTCAAGGGCTGGTCACTCAGAAGCTAAGAACCCTAGTGAAATGAGAGAAAGAAGGAGACCTAGAGAGCATCAAGAGCTTGAGAGATCACATACATCGAAGAGGCATAGAGCTGAAGATCTTGAGGGCTCAGATGATGCTAGATTGTTGGAGAGGTTTTAAGGCCTAAGACCTCCACAATTTAATGGTAGAGCTGGGCTAGAGAAAGTTGAGGAGTGGCTAAGATTCATTAAGAAGATGTTCGAGAGGATGCATTTGAACTCCACAAAGAAAGTATCTCTAGCTACCTATAATCTTGTAGGTAGTGCAAAAATGTGGTGGAGAACTGTTAGAGATAAGTACGCTACCCAGAGAGGCAGAAAAGTAGATCATGAGCGAAAGATGACATGGCCTGAATTTACAAGGATGTTTCAAGACTAGTATATTAGTGATGCCATCAAAGACCTAAAACAGGCTGAGTTTGACACACTAAAATAAGACAACCTCTGTGTTCTGGAATACGAACACAAATTCAACCAACTTATGAGGTTTGCAGCACAATACCACGGGTCGGAAGAACTTAAAGCAAAGAGGTTTGTTAGAGGTCTAAGACCATATATTAGGAGAGCTATTAGGCTTTTCAATGCCATTACCTATCATGATGCTGTTCAGAAGGCTTTACTAGTGGAACAGGAAAAGTATGAAAGTAAATGGTTTCCTAGTGGACCAGGAATGACCAGCCAGGCTGGAAGACTACAGAAGCCAATGAAAGGTAAGGACACTACCAAGGTTGGAAAATCTAGTACAGACGGTAAGGCCACGAGTAAGTTTGTTGGCCCAAGGTGTCCTCGATGAAAGAAATTCCATGGCAAGAAGCCGTGTTACTTTTGTTAGTGTTGTGGCCAAAAGCCAATCATGAGATGATTGTATTTTTGCACATTGAGCCATGATATTTTATTAAGACATTAATCCAGCAACTATGTTCATTTTTTTGTTTCTGCATAATGTAATAAACATAATTGCAACCCTAGAATAATGATATTCTCAAATGTCCATGGTCTAGTATTATTGTGGAGCGGGTTACAATAATACATAATGACTAGAATATGTGGAGACTACTATAAGATATGTAGTCTACATATGGGCACAAGTTGGACAACTTGTTACTGGACCAAGCCACCATGAGAACGCTACATGGATCATTATATGAGTGTCGTAAGTGATTCTCATAGTGATCATGGTATATGTAGTCCTTTAACCTAAAGTCATCAAGGTTCCCTACCAGTGATTCACATACTTTCATACTTCCCTTTGTTGCTCGTAAGTGAGTGAACTTGAAGGAGGTCGTTGGGTATGTCACATATCATGTAGAGGGATTTGTATGATTAAGATGGGATTTGTTCTTCCTATGTAACGGGAGTGATATCTTCGGGCCCCTTGATAGAGTGAGACTTAGGAAATGCATGGCCATGCTTGGATGAGTTGATATACGATATCAATGTCATCAATTTAAGTTAGTCTACTCGGTAATCAAGAAACCAAAGATTCGGCTATATGAGAGTGACACATTTCATGTCTCGTGCCTAGTCTTAATATCTTGGACAAAGAAACAATGGCATATATGGGTAATGATCATAAAGGTTTAGTCGAATCATCAACAATCTTATCACTTGGGCAGCAATGATGTGTTTCTAGACACTGCTCATTGTTTATGATCATAAATCACATTTATGATCATTGCCAATGTGGTAAGAGCATATTGGGTCACACACATAGAGCTATTTGGATTATTAGAGTGAATGGGCTAATTATTTGGGTTATGGTTTCATGATAATTTCATGTTAATAATTGGCCCAAAAGTTATGCCATTATTAAGCCAAAAATTAAAGCCTAAGTGGATTAGGGATTTGAAACCCATTAGGCCTAGAAGTTGAATCTCACTATAAATACAACTTTTAGTGAGAAATTTGCAGCCTTGCGCTAGCCTCACAAAAAGAGACAGCCGCACTCTTCTCTTGCAATTCCTTGGAGGACGCAACCTAGCACTTCGGGCGCAAGAGAAACACATTTACCGGGACGTGGTGGAAGCGTGATGATCTAGAGAGGCTCATGTGGATACCATAGAGAGCTTGAACACGTCAACTGTTCAGGTTTTGTGATTTGACTCTACAGTTGGGTGAGAGACCTCAACCGAAATTAGGTATGAAAATTTTTTAACACCTGGTTTACCCCATTTCACTTGGATCGTGGATGGGTTTCGATTAAATTCTGTTGCGCCTGTTTGGCTCATGAAACCTTACAATGGTGTCAGAGCTACTGGTGAAACCCTAAATCGGGATTGAATGTTGAAACACATGATATTGTGGGTTCGGTTGCTTTCAGCCATGATTAATTAGATGGATTCATGATGCATGAAATTGGAACTCATAATGAATATATGAGATATATGAAGAAATGACACAAATTGGTTAATGAGATTAACCCAAAATTGAGTGGTATGAGATGCCTATATGGATTAAGACTCTTGCAATAGTTGCAAAACCTTAGCATGGTGCAGATTCGGCCTGTTTGGGCAACGATAGTAGAGTACTCTTGGCAACTCGAATGGAGGTGTCTCAGGTGCCTACTTGCTCGAAATAGAAAATCTCAAGTAGCATAATTGTAAGACAATTTTTTTCACCAGGCGGGCGTGCTGCCCCCCTTGCATCCCTTCACAAGGGTGACTCCCCTTGACCCCGCCCACTGACTGGAGGATCGCCGTATGCGAAGTGCCACATAAATAAAAACTAGTTAATCAATGCATGTTAATTGGCATACATTTTTTTGAATGAGATTTGACATGTTATGCTTATTGGTGTTTGAAGCATGGTGTATGGTTATAGCCCTTGATTGGTTGTACTTGTAAATGCGGCTTGTGAGTTGTGCCTTTTCTTGTTATTCTCATTGTACATTCTCTTCTCACCTTACTCCCGTCGAATGTAACTCAAGGTTTCTATTATTGATGTAATGGTACATTATGGGATTGCGCAAGGTGGTATGTCGAATGAGGTAACAACAAAAGGGCAACCAAGAAAGGATGAGAAGGAGCTTGTGAAGAATCTTTTCTTTTCTTTGGCTTTTATGATAGTCTCATTGGCTTGAGAATATCATATAGTTTGGGCTATAACCATGTCAGATTTACTTTCATGTTAGCATGAGATGCATGTTTCATATTTCTATGTGATGCATGTATAAGACAATTGGAGATAACAAACTGGTGAGATCAAAAAGGAAAAATCCCTCAAGCAAATATTAATTCATTAAATGTGATGCCTTCCAAGGTTTGTACTTGTCAAGACTTTGATCAACATTAGGTGGGTTTGCCAATGCAAAGCACCTATGTTCATCTTGGTAAGGCCCGATGGGATAATAGTGATATCCAAATTGCTAAATTTGGGTCTGACTTAACTACATTATGCTAATAGGATTGAGGACTTAGAGGCATAGACTTGGCCTTAAGTTCATGAGATGAGCTTGGACAAGTTGTTCACCCAACTATCCAAGAGTTGCATGAGATGCAATTGGCAAGGAGTTGCCTACCTACATGACAGTAACTTGAGAGAAAAGCCAAAGCCGACTAAGGTTGTGGTGAAATATGGATCTTGGCCCACTAGAATACCTTAACATCGAGGTGTTTTGAAATAATATCGAGGGTTATTATTTTGAGGAAAATAGTGGGAGTATTGTTTAATAAAATTCCTTGTTAAATGAACTAAAATACATGATTCTTACACTGCATATTTATTGTTGTAGATAACCATGGCACAAAAAACATCGACACTTTCGTTGCGATCAATCGTTGAGAAAGAAAATTTGAGTGGGACCAACTTTCTTAAATGGTATAGAAACTTGAGGAAAGTCATCAAGCAAGAGAAAAATGATTATGTCCTAGAGCAGCCCATTCCGAATGAGCCTGCTGTCACTGCTCCAAGAGCTGAAAAGGATGCTCACAAGAGGCATTCTAATGATGCTTTGGATGTTGCTTGCCTCATGCTTATAACCATGGAATCTGAGCTTCAGAAGCAACATGAAAACATGGGGGCATTCGATATGATCGAACATCTCAAAATGCTCTTCCAAGAGCAAGCTAGGCATGAAAGGTTTAAGACCTCTAAGGCATTATTTTAATGCAAAATGTCTAAGGATAGTCTCGTGGGTCCTCATGTTCTCAAGATGATTGGGTACATTGAGAATCTTGAGAGTTTGGGATTTGCTCTTCAGAAAGAATTGGCTATTGATGTAGTCTTGCAATAGTTGCCTGAAAGGTATAGTCAGTTCATCATGAACTATAACATCACCGACCTTGACAAGTCCTTCCCTAAATTGCTCAACATGTTGAGAACTGCTGAGTAAAACCTTAAGAAGGCTAAGCCCACTTGATGGTTAAAACGGGCAAGGGAAAGGGAAAAGCCAACAAGAAGAATGATAAAGCTAAAGGAAAGTCCAATGCTAATTCTTCTTCAATTGCACTGAAACCAAAGGGTGGCGTGACAAAAGAAGGGGAGTGCTTCCATTGTAAGCAGCTTGGACACTGAAAGCACAACTGTAAGCTCTATCTTGAAGAACTTGCTAAGGAGAAGGGAAGTAAGACTTCCACTTCAGGTATTCTTGTTATAGAGGCTAACTTTTCTACTTCCTCATCTTAGGTATTGGATACTGGATCTGGATCTTATATTTCTGCAAATGTGCAGGATCTAAGTAGGAGTAGAAGATTGGCCCGAGGTGAAGTGGACCTACGTGTTGGAAATGGAGCAAGGGTTGCTGCCTTAGCCGTAAGGACTTATGTTGTTATTTTACCTAGTGTATTAGTTTTAGAGTTATACAATTGCTACTTTGTGCCTACTATTAGTAGAAATTTGATTTCTATTTCTTGCTTGGACAAGAAAGGTTTTTCATTTATAACAAAGGACAATGTTGTTCTATTTATTTGAATCAAACCTTTTAAGGTAGTGCTTAACTTAGCAATTGGTTGTATGTTCTAAAACTAAAAAATCCAATCTACAATGTGAATACCAAGAAAGTCAGATTGAATGATTCAAACCTGATCTATCTTTGGCACTATCGCTTGGGCCATATAAAAGAGACCCGCATATCCAAGCTCTATAAGGATAGACTCTTNGGTATTCTTGTTATAGAGGCTAACTTTTCTACTTCCTCATCTTAGGTATTGGATACTGGATCTGGATCTTATATTTCTGCAAATGTGCAGGATCTAAGTAGGAGTAGAAGATTGGCCTGAGGTGAAGTGGACCTACGTGTTGGAAATGGAGCAAGGGTTGCTGCCTTAGCCGTAAGGACTTATGTTGTTATTTTACCTAGTGTATTAGTTTTAGAGTTATACAATTGCTACTTTGTGCCTACTATTAGTAGAAATTTGATTTCTATTTCTTGCTTGGACAAGAAAGGTTTTTCATTTATAACAAAGGACAATGTTGTTCTATTTATTTGAATCAAACCTTTTAAGGTAGTGCTTAACTTAGCAATTGGTTGTATGTTCTAAAACTAAAAAATCCAATCTACAATGTGAATACCAAGAAAGTCAGATTGAATGATTCAAACCTGATCTATCTTTGGCACTATCGCTTGGGCCATATAAAAGAGACCCGCATATCCAAGCTCTATAAGGATAGACTCTTGGACTCATTTGATTTTGAATCATATGAGACATATGAGTCATGTCTATTGGACAAGATGACCAAAGCGCCATTCACAGGGCAAAATGAAAGTGCTAATGACTTACTAGGACTCATACATACTGATGTATGTGGCCCTATGTCTACACATGCTAGAGGAGGCTTCCAATACTTCATTACCTTTACTGATGGCTTCAGTAGATATGGCTATGTGTATCTCATGAGACATAGTCAGAATCCTTTGAAAAGTTTAAAGAATTTAAGAATAAAGTAAAGAATCAACTCGCGAAGAGTATCAAAGTACTTCGATCAGATTGAGGTGGAGAGTACTTGGCTCGAAAATTCTTTGACTATCTAAAAAAGTGTGGTATAGTATCACAACTCACTCCACCAGGTACACCTCAATGGAATGGTGTATCTGAAAGCAGAAATCAAACTCTGTTAGACATGGTTCGCTCTATGATGAGTGAAGCTGACATTCGAAACTCCTTTTAGGGACATGGTCTAGAGACGGCTTCATTTACACTAAACCAAGTTCCATCTAAATTGGTTCAAAAGACACCATATGAGATATGGAGTGGGAGGCGTCCCAGTTTGTCTTTTATGAAGATTTGGGGCTATGACGCTTATTTGAAACATCAATCCGCTGACAAACAAGGGCCCAAATCTCATAAATGACTCTTTGTTGGGTATCCCAAAGAAAAAAAAGGTTACTATTTCTACAATCCTTCTGAGCAAAAGGTGTTTGTTGCTTGAACTGGTGTCTTTTTAGAGAAAGAGTTTATCTTTAAAGGAACTAGTGGGAGGAAAGTAGAACATGAAGAAATTCAAGAACAACAATGGGTCATCGAACCTAAAATGGAACCTGCACAGACACCACAAGATGTTGTGGTTCAGGAGTCTGTTCCTGTAGCACAGAGCCTGTGTAGGTCTGGTAGGATTCTGTGTGAGCCCAAGAGATATGGATTTCTCATGACTCACACTGGCGATGTGATGCTTATGGATCAGGATAAGCCCACAATCTATCAACAAGCTATGTTGGGGCCTAACTCTGACAAGTGGCTAGTGGCCATAAAATCTGAGGTGGAATCCATGTATGAAAACCAAGTATGGACTTTGGTTGATCCACCTAAAGGGGTAAAACCTATAGGGTGGAAATGGGTTTTTAAAAAGAAAACTGACATGGATGGTAATGTGATTACCTTTAGGGGACGATTGGTTGCAAAAGGTTTCAAGCAAATTCATGGTATTGACTATGATAAAACTTTTTTACCAATTGCCATGCTTAAATCCACCAGAATTTTGTTGGCTATTGTTACACACTATGATTATGAGATATGGCAAATGGATGTCAAAATTACATTCCTAAAAGGAAAGTTACTTGAGGATGTGTACATGACATAGCTTGCGGGTTTTGTCACTCCTAAGAATGCCAATAAAGTGTGCAAGTTGCAAAGGTCCATTTATGGACTGAAGGAAGCTTCTCAAAGTTGGAATCTTCATTTTGATGAAGCAATCAAAGAGTTTGGTCTAACCAAAAATGAAGATGAACCTTGTGTATACAAGAAGGTTAGTGGGAGCGCTATTGTCTTCTTAGTGTTGTATGTAGATGTCATACTACTCATCAAGAATGGCATTCCTGAGCTACAGTCTGTAAAGAGTTGGCTAGGGAAATGTTTCTGTATGAAGGACTTGGGTGAAGCCGCCTATGTGTTAGGCATCAAGATCTATAGAGATAGATCTAGAAAGCTTCTCAGCCTAACTCGAAGTACGTACATTTACAAGTTGCTAAAGAGGTTTAGCATGAAGATTCGAAGAAAGTATTCTTGCCCATGTCACATGGTATAACTCTTTCTAGATCTCAGTGTACAAGTACACCCGAGGAGAGAGAGCGCATGAGTAAGATTCCATATGCCTCAGTAATTAGATCTATCATGTATGTCATGATATGTACTTATCCCGATGTCTCGTATGCCTTGAGCATGACGAGCAGGTACCAATTAAACCCCGGTGAAAGTCACTGGACAACTGTTAAGAACATCCTTAAGTACTTACGAAGGACTAAGGATGCATTCTTGGTCTTTGGAGGTAAAGATGAGCTTGTTGTAAGGGGTTACACCGATGCTAGCATCCACTCCAATAAGGATGATATTAGATCGCAATTTGGTAATGTGTTTTGTATTGGTGGTGGTGCTGTGAGCTAGAAGAGTTCAAAGCAAGAGATAGTAGGTAACTCTATGAGATAATCTGAGTACATTGCCGCCTCTGATGCTGTGAAAGAGGCAGTTTGGATCAAGTTCATCACTAAACTTGGAGCGGTTCCAAGCATTGCCGACCCGATAGAGCTTTATTGTGACAACATGGAGCAATCGCATAGGCTAAGGAACCTTAATCTCACCAGTGATCCAAACACATACTCCGATGTTATCATCTCATTAGGGAGATCTTCAAGTGGGGTGATGTGAGGATATGCAAGACTTCGACAAACAGCAACATTGTTGATCCGTTGACAAAGCCCTTTATGTAGCAGAAGCATGATAGCCATTCTAGGTCCATCGGTGTTAGATACATGGATGATTGGCTTTAGGGCAAGTGGGAGATTGTTAATGTTGTGCCCAAAATCCAATCATCAGATGATTGTATTTTTGCACATTGAGCCATGATATTTTATAAAGGCATTAATGTAGCAACTATGTTTGTTGTTTTGTTTATGCGTAATATAATAAACATAATTGTAACCATAGAATAATAATATTCTCAAATGTCCCTGGTCTAGTATTATTATGGGCAGGTTACAATAATATATAATGACTAGTATATGTGGAGACTAATATGAGATATGTAGTCTACACATGGGACAAGTTGGAGAACTTGTTACTGGACCGACCCACCATGAGAAGACTACATGGATGGTTATATGAGTGTCTTAAGTGATTCTCATAGTGATCATGGTATATGTAGTCCTTTGACCTAAGGTCATCAAGGTTCCCTACGTGTGATTCACATACTTTGATACTTCCCTTTGTTGTTCGTAACTGAGTGAACTTGAAGGAGGTCATTGGGTATGTCATGTATCATACGGAGAGATTTGTATGATCAAGATAGGATTTGTACTTCCTATGTAATGGGAGTGATATCTTTAGGCCCCATGATAGAGTGAGACTTAGAAATTGCATGGCCATGCTTGGATCAGTTGGTATACGATATCAATGTCATCAGTTTATGTTAGTCTACTCGGTAATCAAGAAACCAAAGATTGGGCTATACGAGAGTGACATATTCCATGACTTGTGCCTAGTCTTGATATCTTGGACAAAGGGACGATGGCATATATGGGTAATGATCATAAAGGTTTAGTTGAATCACCGACAATCTTGTCACTTGGGTAGCAATGATATGTTGCTAAACACCACTCATTGTTTATGATTATAAATGTGATTTATGATCATTACCAATGTGGTAAGAGCCTATTGGGTCACACACATAAAGCTATTTGGATTATTAGAGTGCATGGGCTAATTATTTGGGTTATGGTTTCATGATAATTTTGTGTTAATAATTGGCCCAAAAGTTGAGCCATTATTAAGCCCGAAATTGAAGCAAAATTTGATTAGGGCTTTGAAACCCATTAAGCCTAGAAGTTGAATCTCACAGTAAATACAAATTTTAGTGAGAAATTTGCAGCATTGCACTAGCCTCCCAAAAAGAGATCGCCGTACTCTTCTCTTGTAATTCATTGGAGGATGCAACTTAGCATTGTGGGCATAAGAGAAACATATCTACCGAGATGTGGTGGAAGCATGGTGATCCCAAGAAGCTCATATGGATACCATAAAGAGCTTGAACACATTAACTATTCAAGTTTTGTGATTCGACTCTATAGTTGGGTAAGAGATCTCAACCAAAAGTAGGTATGAAAATTTTTGAACACCCGGTTTACCTCATTTCACTTTGATCCTGAAGGGTTTTGATTAAATTTTGCTTTCCTTGTTTGGCTCCCAAAACCCTACAACTTTGAGACACAAGCATGTCTTAGATGTGGTTGTTTCGATCACTTGATCAAAGACTACCATTTGGTCTAAAGAAGATGGCTAGATGAGCAAGGCTAGAATAAGCCTAATATGCCGGCTACCAGACATGTTCAGCCAAGAAGTGCTCCGGTAGCACCAAGGCCACAAGTGCAGAGAGCTGGGAGAGTATTCTAGATTGTCAAATGGGAGACATCCCAGTGAGGGGAACTTAGATGGAAATTTTATTTAAATGGTATGCATGTTTGTGCACTGTTTGATACTGGTGACTTAGTGTCCATTGTGGCTAGGAAGTCAGCATGGAACTAGAAGTGTTATATGAGATTCTTGTGATTTCTGAAGATGAATACTATGCATTGAATGATGTTGAAATTGAGGCAGAGTAGGATACCTGTAGAGAAAGACTATCCATAAGCTTTTCTTAAATATTTTCCAGCTATTCATCCTTCAAGAAAGATTGGATTTGAGATTAAACTATAGCCTGGAGCTACACCAGTATCCATTTCTCCTTACAAAATGGCAATCACAAAGATGATTGAGCTCAAGGAACAATTTGATGAACTTTTTGAAAAAGGGTTCATAAGACCAAGTGCTTAGCTGTGGGGAGCTCTAACACTTTTTCTAAAAAAGAAGGATGAATCGTTGAGATTGTGCATTGATTACAGAAAATTAAATGCTATGAAAAACAAGAAAAAGTATCCACTCCCTAGGATTGAGGATCTTTTTTATCAACTAGAGGGAGCAAAGATATTCTCTAAGATTGATTTGAGATCTGGGTACTTTCAGTTAAGGGTAAAAGAGAAGGATATACCGAAGACAACATTCAGAACAAGATATAGACATTGTGAGTACACAGTCATGCACTTCAGCTTGACTAATGCCCCTGCTGCATTCATGGACTTAATGAACCATGTGTTCAGACCATACTTGGACAAGTTTGTATTGTTGTTCATTGATGACATCCCAGCATATTCCAAAGATGAAAGTGAACATGAGCATCACTTAAGAGTTGTCTTGAACACACTATTAGACAATCAACTGTATGCTAAATTTTCCAAGTGCCAATTTTGGTTAAAGGAAGTGTTTTTCCCAGGATACATTATTGATGAACAAGGTCTTAGAGTAGACCTTGAAAAGGTTAAGGATGTGCAAGAGTGGGAAAGACCTAAGACTGTAAAAGAAATCATAAGTTTCCTAGGATTGGCAGGCTATTTTACAAGATTTGTATCAAAAATTTTTATGATTGCTTCAGTTTTTACTCAACTAACTAGGAAGGGTCAAAAGTTTGAGTGGACTGAAAAAAGTGAAAAGAATTTTCAAGAGCTAAAGAATAAATTGATTTAGGCTCCAGTGTTAATCCTATTTTATCCAAGCAAACCCTACATCATTTATACATATGCATATAGATCTGGGGTAGGATGCATGTTGATGCAAGAAAGGAAGGTCATTGCTTATGCGTCAAGGCAATTGAGACCCCATGAGCAAAATTACCTTACCCATGACCTAGAGCTTGTTGCAGTGATCTTCGCCTTAAAGCAATGGAGGATTACCTAATGGGAAGCCCATTTGTGATATACATTGACCATAAAAGCCTAAAGTACTTATTCAATCAAAAAGAGTTGAGCATGAGGTGAAGAAGGTGGTTGGAGTATATTGAAGACTATGACTATAACATTGAGTATATTGAGGGCAAAGGAAATCTAGTTGTAAATGCCTTAAGTAGGAAATACATTGGGTTGCTAAAAAGTGGATCTTCGGTAAATACCAATGAGGAGAATAGTTTGCTATACCTCTGGCATAAGCGGCAACAATGGGAGGAAGCA
This sequence comes from Aquilaria agallochum, assembly GCA_000696445.1. Taxonomy (NCBI): domain Eukaryota; kingdom Viridiplantae; phylum Streptophyta; class Magnoliopsida; order Malvales; family Thymelaeaceae; genus Aquilaria; species Aquilaria agallochum. The sequence continues at coordinate 82,802 of KK901024.1, forward strand.
CATGTCAATACATTAGCTATTCAATTTGGGTGGAATGAAAAGATAAGAAAGGCACAAGAAGTAGACCCAAATCTGAAGAAGATTTTAGGAGAAGACAAAGGATCTTTGTATGAATCCTTTACCTCCAAGCAAAGACTACTGCACTTCAAGGGTAGAATATGTGTGCCTAGTGAGCAAAAACTCACAAATGAGATACTTGAGGAAGCTTACACTAATAAACTAAATATCCATACTGGAAGTGAGAAGATGTCCAAAGACTTGAAAACACATTTCTAGTGGCAAACATGAAGAAGGACATAGCAACAAATTTCTCTAAATATGCCACATATGTCTCTACCCATTCTTGTAAGGATGTGGGGTAACATCACTAAGGACTTCTTCACTAAGCTGCCTATGACTAAATTAAGGCATGACACAATCTAGGTCATTGTTGATAGACTAACCAAGTGTGCCCGCTTCTTACCAATGAAGATCACAGACTCACTAGAAAAGTTAGCACAAATGTACATCAAGGAGATAGTAAAGATGCATGCAGTGCCAGACTCCATAGTGTCAGATAGAGATCCAAGGTCTACAGCTAGATTTTGGAGTTCTTTTCATAAAGCACTAGGAACCAAAATCCATCTGAGCACTACCTACCACCCTCTAACAGGTGGACAAACAGAGAGGGTGATTTAGATATTTAAAGACATGCTTAGAAGTTTTGTTTTGGATATTAAGGGAGAATGGGACCAACATTTACCTTTGGTGGAATTTTCTTACAACAATAGTTATCAAAGCACTATTTGTATGACACCTTATGAAGCCATTTACGGGAAAAAGGTGCATGACACTCCATTGTTGGGTGAAAGTCTCAGATAGGCTAGATTTGGGTCCTAAGATCATTGAAGAAACAACAAATAAAATCAAGAAGATACAGGAAAACTTAAGGATAGCCAATGAAAAGACCACTACTTATGTGAACAAAAGAAGAAGAGACTTAGAGTTTGAGGTTGGTGATAAAGTGTGGCTCAAAGTAGCACCAACCAAAGGCACTATTAGGTTTGACAAGATAAGTAAGCTAGCTCCAAGATACATCAGTCCTTATGACATATTGAGCAAAAATGACAATGTGGCTTATAGGTTAGCTCTACTGCTAAGTATGTCAAGTGTTCAAAAAGTTTTCCATGTCAGTATGCTTAAGAAGTGTTGGATGGATGTAAGACATGTGATAGGAGTGGAACACATATAGTTAGAGCCAAATCTGACATTTGAAGAGAAACCAATAGCTATGTTAGCTAAGGATATTGGAATGCTAAGGAACAAATTGATTCCCATGGTTAAAGTACAATGGTCAAACCGTTATGAAAGACAGGCAACTTGGGAAATTGGGAAGGAAATGTTGGAAAGGTATCCAGATGACTACCCCAAGCTAAGGGCAATTTTGGAGGACCAAAATTTTTTAAGTGGGGGAGAAATGTTACCACCTTAACAAATGGGAGAATTTACAGTATAAAGGCATAGTGGTTATAAACCAATATATATTATACTTTTCCCCATAGTGAATGGAATGTGGGGGGTAAAGTGTATAATTGACACCTACTTAAAAGATCGACACAATGCTTACTTGACCCTTAAGAAAACCCTAAAGTTTTGCTTGGTCAAGAAGTAACTTATGGACATTCTTGTAAGATTTCAAGACTTGGGTACTCAATTGTAAAACTTTAAAAGAGAGGTTTTAGAGGGATTTGAGTGGTATGGAAGCAATTTTTGGTGGCTAAATTGCATAAAGAAAATGAAGGCTATGATGGGTTTCGGGAGCCAAACAGCACAGTAGAATTTAACCGAAACCCTCTAGGATCCAAGTGAAACGAGGTAAACCGGGTGTTCAAAAATTTTCATACCTAATTTCGGTTGAGATCTCTCACTCAACTGTAGAGTTGAATCACAAACCTTGAACAGTTGACGTGTTCAAGCTCTCTATGGTATCCACACGAGCCTCTCGGGATCACCACGCTTCCACCATGTCCTGGCAGATGCGTTTCTCTTGCGCTCGCAGTGCTAGCTTGCATCCTCCAAGGAATTGCAAGAGAAGAGTGCGACTGTCCTTTTTGGAGGCTAGGGCAAGGAGACCTACGAATTTCTCACTNGAGGGATTTTTCTTTTGATCTCACCAATTTGTTATCTCCAGTTGTTTTATACATGCATCACATACAAATATAAAACATGCATCTCATGCTTACAAGAAATAAACGTGACATGGTTATAGCCCAAACTATGTGATATTCTCAAGCCAATGAGAATATCATAAAAGCCTAGAAAAGAAAAGAGTCTTCACAAGCTCCTTCTCTTCCTTTCTTGGATGCCCTTTTGTTGTCACCTTCTTGGACATACCTCCTTGGATGATCCTTGGACATACCACCTTGGATGAGCCCATAATACACCATTACATCAATAATAAAAACCTCGAGTTACATTCGAGGGGAGTAAGGTGAGAAGAGAATGTACAATGAGAGTGATAAGAAAAGGCACGACTCGCATGCCGTATTTGCAAGTACAACCAATGAAGGGCTATAACCTTGCACCATGCTTCAAACAACAATCAGTATATCATGTCAAATCTCATTCAACAAAGATGCATTCCAATTTTCATGCACTGATTAACCAGTTTTTATTTATGTGGCGCTTCGCATACGGCGGTCCCCCTGGCCGGTCAGTGGGCGGTGGTCCCCCGGCGCAAAAAATTGTCTTACAATTGCTTAGCCAGAAATCTTCTATTTCGAGCAAGTAGACACCCGAGACTCCTCCATTCGAGCCACCAAAAATACCTTACTTTCAGTGCCCGAATAAGCCGAATCTAAATAAAGCTAGGGTTTTTCCAACTATTGCAAGAATCTTAATCCATATAGGTATCTCATACCTATCAATTTTGGGTTAATCTCATTAACCAATTTGTGTCATTTCTTCATATATTTCATATGTTCATTGCAAATTCCAGTTTCATGCATCATGAATCAATCTAATTAATCATGGCCGAAAAGCAACCGAACACATAGCATCCTGAGATTCAACACTCAATCCCGATTTAGGGTTTCACCAGTAGCTCTGATACCACTGATGGGTTTTGGGAGCCAAACAGCACAACGGAATTTAACCAAAACCCTCCAGGATCCAAGTGAAACAGGGTAAACCGGGTGTTCAAAAATTTTCAAACCTAATTTTCGGTTGAGATCTCTCACTCAACTGTAGAGTCGAATCACAAAACTTGAACAGTTGACGTGTTCAAGCTCTTTATGGTATCCNCGATCCATGTAGTGTTCTCATGGTGGGTCGGTCCAGTACACAAGTTCTCCAACTTGTACCCATATGTAGACTAAATATCTCATATTAGTCTCCACATATGCTAGTCGTTATGTATTATTGCAACCCACTCCACAATAATACTAGACCTGGGATGTTTAAGAATATCATTATTCTAGGGTTATGATTATGTTTGTTAAGTTACGTGGAAACAAAACAACAAACATAATTGTTGGATTAATGCCTTAATAAAATATCATGACTCAATGTGCAAAAATACAATCATCTCATGATTGGCTTTTGAGCACAACACTAACAGGCTATTATTCAAGAACCTAGGATAACTAGGTTTACAATTGTTCACAAAAATAACCTAAGGATGGGATGATTTTTGACAAGAGTCAAAGATGGTCATTTCTACCATTATCCTAGCCTTTTATTTCTAGGTTCTAAGGTAAAAAATGTGGGAAAAATATTGGCAAAAAATTATTTGCTTAAGGCATACATATAGTAACCTAAGTGAGGGTTAAGGTTAAACTAATAAAATCAAGTAAAATATGTTGATTTCTTGCCATTTTTTGGCCATTTTTGTCCCCCACCAGACACAACGTATTCCTTATCTCTTCCATAAGCTTCCATAGATACCATAGCTCAAGCTTGAAAGAAATCACAAAGGAAGGCAATCAGATGCAACAAGAAAGAGAAAGAACCCTAAGTTTCGGGTTTATTGTTTATCTCTTAAAGATTTCAACCTTCACAGCTTTGGTAAGGGTTTCATCTAGGTTTCTTGGCTATTTATTATTCAATACTAATGCCCAAACATCTATGAAGCTAAGACCCTAAGCTTAAAAGAGACCCAAGAGCTTCATGAACCAGGTTTAGGTTGAGGGGGAAGTTGCACCTAGGGTTTCAATGCTACAGTTTTGGTCTTCTGTTACAGTAGTTAAATTTAGGGTTTCTAGAGCCCAAGTTAGTACTAAGTAAAATAAATTAACCATATAATAGCAAGCATTAGCTAGAGGAGGGCTTCCATAGTGATTGCATAATGTTTATTTGATTGTTTATAAACTAACCCTAATATGTTTATTGCTGCTAGCATTACATTTGTTTGTTGCTGTGTTGTTTGTGCATTTGGATGGCTGTGTTTTCTTATTTGTACTATATTTTTGTGTTTTAGTGTCTTTGAATTTTAGGTATATGACTAGAATTTGAAGATTTTATTGACAAGCCCTTACTAAGTTGCATTCAAGAAACTTACCCCCTTTTTGTTCATTTCTGGAGCACCTAAAAGAGAGCATTCAAACTAATAGCTGTAATTTTAATTTTTATATGAAATTTCATATATGTTAACTTCCATATTTTTAGTTTTAAAATGGAAAGTTTCACAATTTTTGGAGTACAATAGCTATTTTTAGTAGTGGTACTTTCTACCTTATGCAGCAGTTGGTCCTTTCAAGTTTATGGAGTTTTTAGTGCTTTTGAAGTTCTCCAAGAAACTTAGTGGATGTATTAACTAATTTATAACATGTATGTAGTGCATAAATGCATGTAAATGAGTTGAGTATGCTGTATGTACATTGTGTGAATGATACATGGATTAATGGAGTGTAGTTTGAAGTGTGTGTAATTCTGTCCATATTGGTTCTTATGGACTGTTTTGAAGAGAATGGTATTTGATCCTTATGTAATGACTTAAAATCCAAGGGAATTATTTCCCCATGTGTCTAAGGGATGTATAAAACTGCCCTTGTTGGTTTTGTACTTGGAAATGAAGTGTATGTATTTTAAGAAATTTTGTAATGGCATTATGGTCACTAGTTGATCAAATTTAGTACCCTATCCTCCAATAGCCATAACTTTTTGTACTTATTGGGTTTGGCTTTGAAATTTTGACGTCACTTAGAATCCTTCAAGATGAAGAATTTCAACACTGAATCATTGGATTTGGTGGCTATAGCAAGAGTTATGGCAAGTCAAAGTTGGCTGATTTTGCTGGGTACTGTTCATATGGTCAATTTTACCCAATTGAGTGTAAAATCGATAATGGCAATCTTGGATGGATTTAATGTCTCAAAATTATTTCCCTTTCAATCTTTAATTGTATTAAAAAGTTTAAAACTATTAGGGCATAGAAGGACAAGGATAGAATTTGACATGGTATGAAAGTTTGGACACATGAATAATGGGCACCAATAGCACTGGGTGTGCATATGATTGTACATGCTCTTGGGGATTTTAGTCAAATTTTATATTGGCTAGGAATAAAGAATTTCACTATCATCATTACTTCCAGATGAAATTATGTTTGAATATGTGTGTGATGGTTGGACCAATAAACATAAATTTGCATAAAGTCAAAAAGGGCCACTTGGATAAATATAGTGAGCATGTTTTGCTTGGCCTACAGGACATGTATTGTTTGGTGCTTGGGCTTACAAAATCCAACCACTGTATAGAAGTACTCAAAGTGGTAACATAGTGAATGCTTCCTTTTCATTCGAAACTAGTTGTGAATGTTTCCATTTCATTCTAAACTTGTTGTGAATGTTTCCACTTGAAACTCGTTGTGAATATTTCCATTTCATTCTAAACAAGTTATGAATATTTCCATTTCATTCTAAACAAGTTGTGAATGTTTCCTTTTCATTCTAAACTAGTTATGAATGTTTCTGTTTCATTCTAAACTAGTTATGAATGTTTCCATTTCATTCCAAACAAGTTGTGAATGTTTCCATTTCATTCTAAACAAGTTGTGGATGGTTTCCATTTTATTCCAAACTAGTTGTGAATGTTTTTGTTTCATTCTAAATAAGTTGTGAATGTTTCCATTCAAAACTAGTTGTCAATGTTTCCATTTCATTCTAAACTAGTCATGAATGTTTCCATTTCATTCTAAACTAATTATGAATATTTTCATTCCAAAAAATTTGTGAATGTTTCCTTTTCATTTTCAACAAGTTGTGATTGTTTCCATTTTATTCTAAACTAGTTGTGAATGTTTTCATTATGAACAAGTTATGAATATTTCCATTTTCGTATAAACAAGTTGTGAATGTTTTGATTGCAAACTAGCTGTAAATGTTTTCATTTCATTCAAAACTAGTTGTTAATGTTTCTATTCCAAACAAGTTGTGAATATTTCTATATCATTCCAAACAAGTTCTGATTGTTTCTATTCCAAACTAGTTTTGAATGCTTGTATATCATTCTAAACTAGTTGTGAATGTTTTCATTCCAAACAAGTTGTGAACATTTCTATTTCATTATAAACAAGTTGTGAATGTTTCGACTTAATTCTAAACTAGTTGTCAATGTTTTCATTCCAAAAAGGTTGTGCATGTTTGCATTTCATTCCAAACAACTTGTGATTGTTTCAATTATAAATAATTTGTGGATATTTTAATTCGAAAGAAATTGTCACTATTTCCATTTTATTCTAAATAGGTTGTGAACATTTCCATTTCATTTGAAACTAGTTGTGAATGTTTTTATTCGAAATAAGTTCTAAATGATTCCATTTCATTCTAAACAAGTTGTGAATTTTTCCATTTCATTGCAAACAAGTTGTGAATGTTTCCAACTCATTCTAAAAAGTTATGATTGCTTCCATTCCATTCCAAACTAATTGTCAATGTTTCCTATTCATTCAAAACAAGTTGTAAATCTTTTCAATTCATTTTAAACTAGTTCTGAATGTTTCCGTTCAAAACAAGTTGTGAATATTTCCATTTCACTGTAAACTAGTTGTGAATGTTTCCTTTTCATTCCAAACTAGTTGTGAATGTTTCTATTTCATTCCAAACATGTTATGAATGTTTCCATTGCATTTCTAAACATGTTGTGAATGTTTCCATTTCATTCTAAACTAGTTGTGAATGTTTCCATTCCAAATAAGATGTGAATGTTTACCTTTCATTCTAAACAAGTTGTGAATGTTTCGATTCCAAGCTAGTTATGAATGTTTCCATTTCATGATAAACTAGCTATGAATGTTTCCTTTCCAAAAAAAGTTATGAATGTTTTCATTTCATTCTAAAAAAGTTGTGAATGTTCCCATTTTATTCTAAACTAGTTGTGAATGTTTTTATTCCAAACAAGTTGTAAATGTTACCATTTAATTCTAAATAGGCGGTGAATGTTTCCAATCCACACTAGTTGTGATTGTTTCATTTCATTGTAAATATGTTGTGATTGTTTCCATCTTATTCCAAACAAGTTGTGAATCTTTCCATTTCTTTCTATACAAGTTTTGAATGTTTACATTTTATTCTAAACCTGTTGTGAATGTGCCCATTCCAAATAAGTTGTGAATGTTTCAATTTTGATTCTAAATAGCATGTCAATGTTTCCACTCCAAACTAGTTGTGAATGTTTCCTTTTTAATCTAAATAAGTTGTGAATGTTTCCATTTCATTCTAAACAAGTTATAAATGCTTCCATTTTTTTCCAACCAAGTTGTGAATGTTTCCATTCTAGACACATTGTGAATGATTTCATTTCATTCTAAACAGGTTTTGAATGTTTCCATTCCAAACTAGTTGTAAATGTTTCTATTTCATTCTGAACTAGTTATGAAAGTTTGCATTTCATTCGAAACTAGTTGTGAATCTTTCCATTCCAGACAAGTTATGAATGTTTCCAATCCATACAGGTTGGGAATATTTCCAATATATTCCTAACAAGTTGTGAATATTCCTTTGACCAAACTAGTTGTGAATATTTCCATTTCATTCTAAAGTAGTTGTGAACATTTCCATTCCAAATGAGCTAGGCTTGTTTCTATTTCATTCCAAACAAGTTGTGAATGTTTCCATTCCAAAGTAGTTGTGAATGTTTCCACTTCATTCTAAACTAGTTGTGAGTGTTGCCATTCCAAACAAGACACGAATGTTTCCATTTCATTCTAAACAACTTGTGAATGTTTTAATTTCATTCTAAACTAGTTGTGAATGTTTTTATTCCAAATACATTGTGAATGTTTGCATTACATTCCAAACAAGTTATGAGTGTTTTCATTTCAATCTAAACAAGTTGTAGCTGTTTCTATTTCATTGAAACAAGTTATGAATGTTTCCATTTGAAACTATTCGTGAATGTTTCCTTTTCATTCTAAACTAGTTGTGAATGTTTCCATTTTTTTCCAAACAAGTTGTGAATGTTTCCATTTCATTCTAAACATGTTGTGAATGTTTTTGTCTTATTCTAAACAAGTTGTGAATGTTTATATTCCACACTAGTTGTAAATGTTTCCATTTCGTTCCAAAGTAATTGTGAACATTTCCATTCCAAACAAGTTGTGATTTTTTTTATATCATTCTAAACAAGTTGTGAATATTTTGATCCTAAACTAGTTATGAAAGCTTGCATTTCATTCTAAACTGGTTATGAATGTTTCCATTCTAAACAAGTTGTGAACATTTCTATTTCATTATAAACAAGTTGTGAATGTTTCGATTTCATTCAATGCAAGTTGTGATTGTTTCAATTCCGAACAAGTTGTGAATGTTTCCATTCTAATGTAGTTGTGAATGTTTCCATTCTAATGCAGTTGTGAATGTTTCTATTGCAAATAAGTTATGAAAATTTAGATCTCAATCTTAAAAAGTTGTGAATGTTTCCATTTCATTCTAAATAGGTTGTGAATGTTACCATTTCATTCTAAACTAGTTGTGAGTATTTCAATTCCAAACAAGCTGTGAATGTTTTGATTTCATTCTAAACAAGTTGTGAATGTTTCCAATTCAATCTAAACAAGCTTTGATTTTTTCCATTTTATTTTAAACTACTTGTGAATGTTTCTAGGTCATTCTAAACAACTTGTGAATCATTCTAATTCATTCTAAACTAGTTGTGAAAGTTTCCATTTCATTTCAAACAAGTTATGAATGTTTACTTTTCTTTCTAAACATGTTGTGAATGTTTCCATTACAAACAAGTTGTAAATGTTTGCACTTTGTTCTAAACATGTTGTGAATGTTTCCATTTCATTAAACACTAGCTATGAATGTTTCCTTTCCAAACAAGTTATGAATGCTTCCATTTCGTTCTAAAAAAGTTATGAAATTTTCCATTTCATTCTGAACTAGTTGTGAATCTTTCCATTCCAAACATGTTGTGAATGTGTCCATTCCAAACAAGTTGTGATTGTTTCAATTTTGATTCTAAACATGTTGTTAATGTTTTCATTGTAAACTAGCTATGAATGTTTCCTTTTCTATCCAAATATGTTGTGAACGCTTCCATTTCATTGTAAACACTTTATGAATGTTTCCATTTTTTTATAACCAAATTGTGAATGTTTCCGTTCCAGGAAAGTTGTGAATGTTTCCATTTCATTCTAGAGAAGTTATGAATGTTTGCATTTCATTCTAAACTAGTTCTGAATGTTTCCATTCCAAACAAGTCGTGAATGTTTCCATTTTATTCTAAACAAGTTCTGAATGTTTACATTTTATTCTAAAGTAGCTGTGAATGTTTCCATTCCGAACAAGTTAGGAGTAGTTCTATTTTATTCTTAATAACTTGTGAATGTTTCTGTCCTAAACTAGTTGTGAATGTTTCCATTTTAATCGAAACACACTGTGATTGTTTTTATTTCATTCCAAACAAGTTGTTAAGGTTTCCATTCTAAACTAGTTGTGAATGTTTCCATTTCATTCTAAACTAGTTGTGAATGTTGCCATTCCATACAAGTTGAGATTGTTTCTATTTCATTCTAAATAGGTTGTGAATGTTTTCGTTTCATTCTAAACTAGTTGTGAGTGTTTCTACTCCAAACAGGTTGTGAATGTTTCCATTTCATTCTAAAGAAGTTGTGAATGTTTCCATTTTATTCTAAAAAAGTTGTGAATCTTTTTCTCTCAATCTAAACAAGTTATGAATATTTCCATTCCAAACTAGTTGTGAATATTTTGTTTTCATTCTAAACTAGTTGTGACTGTTTCCATTTCATTTGAAACTTGTTGTGAATGTTTTCTTTCCAAACTAGTTGTGAATGTTTCAATTTCATTCCAAGCAAGTTAGAAATTTTTCCATTTCATTCTCAACATGTTCTGAATGTTTTCGTTTCATTCTAAACAAGTGTGAATCTTTCCATTCCAAACAATTTGTGAATGTTTCCTTGTCATTCTAAGCTAGCTGTGAATGTTTCTACTTCACTCTAAACTAATTGTGAATGTTTCGATTTCATTCCAAACAACTTGTGAATGGTTTCCATTTTGTTCCAAATGAGTTGTGAATATTTTCATTTCATTCTGAACAAGTTGTAAATGTTTCCATTTCACTCTAAACTAGTTGTGAATGTTTTCTTTTGATTCTAAACAAGTTGTTAATGTTTCCATTTTATTCTAAACTAGTTGTGAATGTTTTGATTATGAATAAGTTCTGAATATTTCCATTTTATTTTAAACAAGCTATGAATGTTTTGAGTCCAAATTAGTTGTAAATGTTTCCATTTCATTCTACACTAGTTGTGAACGTTTCCATTACAAACAAGTTGTGAATTTTTCTATTTCTTTCCAAACAAGTTGCAAATGTTTCCATTCCAAACTAGTTGTGAATGCTTGCATGTCATTCTAAACTAGTGTGAATGTTTCGATTCCAAATAAGTTGGGAACATTTCTATTTCATTCTAGGCAAGTTGTTAATGTTTCTATTTCATTCTATACTAGTTGTCAATGTTTCCATTCCAAATAGGTTGTGAATGTTTCCATTACATTTTGAACAAATTGTCATTGTTTCAATTCCAAACTAGTTGTTAATGTTTCCATTCCAAAGTTGATATGAATATTTTCATTTCACTTTAAGCAAGCTGTGCATGTTTCCATTTTATTCTAAACTAGTTATGAACGTTTCTGTTCCAAAGAAGTTGTGAATCTTTCCATTTTATTCTAAACAAGTTGTGAGTGTTTTTGTTTTATTCCAAACAAGTTGTGAATGTCTCTATTCGAAATAAGTTGTGATTGTTTCCAATTCATTCCAAACAAGTTGTGAATGCTTTCATTTTTTTCCAAACTAGTTGTGAACATTTCCATTTTGATCTAGACTAGTTGTGAATGTTTCCATTTAATTCTAAACTTGTTTCCCTTTCATTCCAAACAAGTTTTGAATGTTTTTGTCCCATTCTAAACTCGTTGTGAACATTTCCATTTTATTCTAAATAGGTTGTGAATGTTTCCATTCCAAATCAGTTGTGAATGGTTCCATTTCATTCTAATCAAGTTATCAATGTTTCCATTTCAACCTAAACTAGTTATGAATGTTTCCATTTTATTATAAACAAGATGTGAATGTTTCCATCTGATTCTAAACAAGTTGTGAAAGTTTCCACTTTATTCTAAACTAGTTGTGAGTGTTTCCTTTCCAAACAACTTATGAATATTTTCAATTTTTTTCTAAACAAGTTATGAATGTTTTCATTTCAAATTGATCGTGAATGTTTCCATTTTAATCCAAACAAGTTGTGAATCTTTTCTTTTCATTTACTCAACTTGTGAATGTTTCCATTTTACTCGAAAGTAGTTGTGAATGGTTCAATTCCAAACAAGTTGTGAATGTTTTAACTTTATTATAAACAAGTTATGATTGTTTTGCATTCCCAACTAGTTGTTAATTTTTCCTTTTCATTCTAAATAGGTTGTGAATGTTTCCATTTAATTCTAAACAGGTTGTGAATGTTCCCATTTTATTCTGAACAAGTTGTTAATGTTTCCATTTCATTCCAAACCATTTTATTCTAAACTACATTTGAATATCTTCATTCCAAACTACTTTTGAATATCTTCACTCCAAACAAGCTGTGAATATTTCCATTTCACTCTAAACAAGTTGTCAATTTTTCCATGTCATTAAAAAAAAGTTGTGAATGTTTCCATCTCACTCGAAACTAGTTGTGAATGTTTCCATTTCATTCAAAACTACTTGTGAATGTTTCTATTTCTTTCTAAACAACTTGTCAATGCTTTCATTTCATTCCAAACAAGTTGTGAGTGGTTTTCATTTTATTCGAAACAAGTTATGAATAGTTCTATTTCATTCTAAAAGAGTTATGACTATTTCCATTACATTCTAAACAAGTTTTGAATATTGCCAATTCGTTCTAAACTAGTTATGAATGTTTCCATTTCATTCTAAAGCTTGTTGCGAATATTTTCATCCCAATGAAGTTGTGAATGTTTCCCTTTTATTAGAAACAAGTTCTAAATGTTACAATTTTATTCTAAAGTAGTTGGGAATGTTTCGATTCCAAACAAGTTAGGATTATTTCCATTTTATTCTTAACAAGTTGTGAATGTTTTTGCTCTAGACTAGTTGTGATTGTTTCCATTTCATTCTAAACTAGTTGTGAACATTTCTATTGCAAACAAGTTGTGTTTGTTTCCATTTCATTCTAAACAAGTTGTGAATGTTTTTACTCCAAACTAGTTGTGAATGTTTCTATTTCGTTATAAACTAGTCATGAATGTTTCCATTCTAAACCACTTGGGAATGTTTGCATTTCATTGTAAACAAGTTGTGAATGTTTCCATTTCATTCTAAAATAGTCATAAATGTTTCCATTCCAAACAGATTGTGAATGTTTCCATTTCATTCTAAGCAAGTTATGAATTTTTCCATTCCAAACTAGTTGTGAATATCTTCATTTCATTCCAAACTAGTTGTGAATGTCTTCATTTCATTCCAAACTAGTTGTGAATATTTCCATTTCATTCTAAACTAGTTATGAATGTTTTCATTCCAAACAGATTGTGAATGTTTTCATTTCATTCCAAACAAGCCGTGAATGTTTCCATTTCATTTTAAACAAGTTGTGAATGTTTCCATTTCATTCTAAACTAGCCAAGAATGTTTATATTCTAAATTAGTTGTGAATGTTTCCATTTCATTCTAAACTAGTTGTACATGATTCCTTTTCATCCTAAAAAACTTGTGAATGTTTCCATTCCATCCTATACAAGTTGTGAATTTTTCCATTCTAGACAAGTTGTGAATATTTCCATTCCAAACCAGGTGTGAATGTTTCCATTTCATTCTACACTAGTTTTGATTGTTTCCAATCGAAATACGTTGTGAGTATTTCCATTTCATTCTAAACAGGTTGCGAATGTTTCCTTTTTATTCTAAATGAGCTATGAATGATTTTTCTTTCTAAACTAGTTGTTAATGTCTCTATTTCATTCTGAACTAGTTGTGAATGTTTCGAATCCAAACTAGTTGTGAATGTTTCCATTTCATTGTAAACAGGTTGTGAATGTTTCTATTTCATTCCAAACAAGTTGTGAATGTTTTCATGCCATTCTAAACTAGTTTGGAATGTCAAGCTACTTGTGAATCATTCTATGTCATGCTAAACTAGTTGTCAAGGTTTTCATTTCATTCTAAACAATTTTTTAATGTTTCCATTCTGAACTAGTTGTAAATGTTTCCATTCACTCTAAACTAGCTAGGAATGTTTCTGTTTCACTCTAGAGTAGTTGTGAATGTTTCTAATTCACTCTAAGCAAGTTGTGAAAGTTTCCATTTTATTCTAGGCTAGTTGTCAACGTTTCCATTTTATTTTAAACAAGTTGTTAATGTTTCCATTTTATTCTAAACAAGTTGTGAATGTTTCAATTCAAAATAGGTTATGAATATTTCCATTTTAATCCAAACAAGTTGTGAATGTTTCCATTTCATTTTACTCAATCTGTGAATGTTTCCATTTCATTTTACTTAATTTGTGAATGTTTCGATTTCACTCTAAACTAGTTGTGAATATTTTTACTTCATTCTAAATGAGTTGTGAATGTTTCCACCTTAAACTAGTTGTTAATATTTCCTTTTGATTCTAAACAAGTGGTGAAAGTTTCCATTTTATTATAAACTAGTTGCGAATGTTTCCCTTCAAAAGAGGTTATGAGTATTTCCATTCTATTATAAACAAGTTGTGAATGTTTCAATTCTAAATAAGTTGTGAATGTTTCGATTTGAATATAAACCAGTTGTGAATGTTTCCATTTCATTTTACTCAACTTGTGAAAGTTTCCATTTCACTATAAACAAGTTGGTATGTTTATATTCCAAACAAGTTGTGATTATTTTAACTTCATTCTAAATAGGTTCTGAATGTTTCCACTCCAAACTAGATGTTCATGTTTCCTTTTCATTCTAAGCAAGTTCTAAAAGTTTCCATTTTGACTCTAAACTAGTTGTGAATGTTTCTTCTCCAAATAGGTCATGAATATTTCCACTTTATTCTAAACAAGTTGTGAATATTTCTATTTCTTTCCAAATAAGTTATGAATGTTTTCATTTCATTTTACTCAACTTGTGAATGTTTCCATTTCACTCTGAACTAGTTGTAAATTTTTCCATTCTAAACAAGTTATGAATATTTCCATTTTACTCTAAACAACTTGTGAATGTTTTGATACCAAACTAGTTGTGAATGTTTCGATTTCATTCTAAACTAGTTGTGAATGTTTCCATTCCAAACAAGTTATGAATGTTTTTCTTTCATTCCAAACAAGTTGTGAATGTTTCCATTTGAAACTAGTTGGGAATGTTTCCATGTCATTCAAAACTAGTTATGAATGTTTCCATTCCTAACAAGTTGTGAACGTTTCTGTTTCATTCTACAGAAGCTGTAAATGTTTCCATTTCATTCTAAACTAGTTTTCAAAGTTTGCATTCCAAATGGGTTATGAATGTTTTGATTTCATTCCAAACAACTTGTGATTGTTTCCACTATAAACAAGTTAGAAAAGTTTCCAATTCATTCTAAAAAAATGTGAATGTTTCCATTTCATTCTAAACAAGTTTTGAATGTTTCCATTCCACACTAGTTGGGAAAGTTTTCATTTCACTATTAAATAGTTGTGAATGTTTCCATTTCATTCTAAACTTGTTGTGAATATTTCCATTCCAAACAAGTTGAGCTTGTTTCCATTTTATTCTAAACAAGTTGTAAATGTTTCTACTCCAAATAAGTTGTGATTGTTTGCATTTCATTCTAAACAAGTTTTGGGTGTTTCCATTTCATTCTAAAGAAGTTGTGAATGCATCCATTTCATTCTAAACAAGTTGTGAATGGTTCCATTACAAACAAGTTGTGAATGTTACCATTTCAATCAAAACAAGTTGTGAACTTTTCCATTTCATTCTAAATAAGTTGTGAAAGTTTCCCTTTCATTCTAAACTAGTTGTGAATGCTCCTATTTCAATCTAAATAAGTTGTGAATATTTCCATTCTAAACAAGTTCTGAATGTTTCCATTTTGTTCTAAACAAGTTGTGAATGTTTCCATATCATTCCAAACAAATTGTCAATATTTCCATTTCATTCTAAACAAGTTCTGAATGTTTCCATTTCATTGTAAACAAGTTGTGAATGTTTCCATTTCAATATAAATAAGTTGTGAATGTTTCCAATTCAATCTAAACAAGTTGGTAATGTTTCCATTGGAAACTAGTTATGAATGTTTCCATTTCATTCTAAACAGGTTATGAAAGTTTTCATTTCATTCTAAACATGTTGTGAATATTTTTATTTCTTTCCAAACAAGTTTTGAATGTTTCAATTTCATTCTAAACAAGTTCTGAATGTTTCCATTTCACTTTAAAGAAGTAGTAAATGTTTCTATTTCATTCTAAACAAGTTGTGAATGTTTCCATTTCATTCAAAATAAGTTCTGAATAATTCCATTTCACTTCATACTAGTGTGAATCTTTCCACCCAAACAAGTTATGAATGTTTTCATTTCATTGTAGGCAAGTTGTGAATGTTTCAGTTTCATTCTAAACATACTATGAATGTTTTCTATTCATTGTAAACTAGTTGTGAATATTTTCCATTTCATTCTGAACAAGTTGTTAATGTTTCTTTTCCAAAGTAGTTATGAATGTTTCATTTTCATTCTAAACAAGTTGTGAATGTTTCCATTACAATCTAGTTGTGAATGTTTCCATTTCATTCTAATAAAGTTGTGAATGTTTCCATTTGATTCTAACAAGTTGTGCATGTTTGAAATTCATTCTCAACTAGTTGTGAATGTTTCTATGTGATTCTAAACAAGTTGTGATTTTTTTCCATTCCAAAGAAGCTGTGAATGTTTCCATTTCATTCTAAACCAGTTGTGTTTGTTTCATTTCATTCCAAAGTAGTTATGAATGTTTCCATTCCAAACAAGTTATAGAAACATTCTTCAACTTATTTAGAATGGAATAAAGACATTGAAAACTTGTTTAGAATAAAATGGAAACATTCATAACATATTTGGAATGAAATGGAAATATTCAAAACTAGTTCAAAATGAAATGAAAACATTCACAATTTGTTTAAGATGAAATAGAAAAATTCACAACTAGTTTAGAATAAAATGGAAACATTCACAACTTGTTTAGAATGAAATAGAAGCATTCATAACTAGTTTCAAATGAAATGGAAATATTCACAACTTGTTTAGATCATTTCCTTTCCATTCCAAATAAGTTATGAATGCTTCCATTCTAAACTGGTTGTGAATATTTCCATTTCATTCTAAATAACATGAAAATGCTTCCATTCATTCCAAAGAAGTTGAATGGAAACATTCATAACTTGTTTAGAATAAAATGGAAATATTCACCACTATTTTGGAATGAAATGGAAACATTCACAACTTTGTTATAATGAAATAGAAACATTCATAGCTTCTTTAGAGTCGAAACATTCACAATCAGTTTAGAATGAAATGAAAACGTTCACAACTTGTTTAGAATGAAATTGAAACATTCACAACTAGTTTGGAATGGAAACATGCACAACTTGTTTAAAATTGAAATGTTCACAAGTTGTTCTGAATGAAATGGAAACATTACAACTTGTTTAGAATGAAAACATCCACAACCAGTTTGGAATGGAAACATGGTATCAGCATGGGGGCAAAAGCAGAGATTGCAAGGACCCCTTGAAGAATACTAGTGGACCTATGACAAGAAAGACGGCTAAGAAGCTCGCTAGCCCACTTCAAGTTTTTGTCTTAAGCTATTTCATGGAACATGGATTCAGAATTTCATAGGGAATAGCCGGAACATTCAAGAAATCATATAAAGATGATGGGAAAGTTTGGTACTCAATTCTATAGTGCCTAGACAAGTCACAAGATAAGGAACACCAAGGGTTCCCTTCAAGTGCACCCTTAGGGCCCTTAGAGGTGTCTTATTCGCTATTTCATTGAACAAGCTAAATCTTTCAGCCTTGAATTTTAAAGACCTCTTTCCAACATCTAAGAGATGGTCTTGAGCCAATGGAACTCAATTATTCAAGCTAGAAGTTGAAGATACAAGCAAAAACCCTAAGGAGCCCTTTAGTGCAACCAAAAAGACCATTTTGGGGTTTTGAGGGCAAACATTTATTTGCACTTTATTTTCTATAATTTTCTATTTATTCACATTATTTAGGATGTTATTTAGGCAATGGAAGTGATTCAAGTCTCACAGGACAAGGGGCATGTGTTGCACACAATAAACATGTGCTAAATGTGTGGTAGAGTCCTAGTTTGACTACATATTCTTCAACTCTTTTGATTTAGGGTTTCCAACCTAATTTTTGCTTACCATTTGCCTTATTTTTAGCCTATAAGTAGGCACATATTATTGGTGAAAACAAAAAATTTTACCAAGATAATATCACAATTTTTAGAGGAAATTCTCTTTAGTTCTTTAAAGATTACCTTGGAGCATATGTTACTTGTGTTGTTTAGTGTTCTTATCCTTCTTGTTTCTAATAACAAGTTGATTAGGGGTAGTGGTTCAAAATCCAATCTCTTTTGTGTATTTGTACAGCTAGCTAACATCTTGGGCATGTTTCATGGTCTTTATACCATTGGGGTTCGCATCAAAGCACAACTTGTTAATAATGAAATGGAAACATTCACAACTTGTTTGGAATAAAAACATTCTTAACTAGTTTGGAATGGAAACAGTCACAACTTATTTAGAATGAAATGGAAAGATTCATAACTTGCTTGGAATGAAATGGTAACATTCACAACCTGTTTATAATGAAATGGAAACATGCACAACCAGTTTAGAATAAATTGAAAACATTCACAACTTGTTTAGAATGAAATGGAAACATTCACAACTTGTTCAAAATGGAAACATTCATAACTTGTTTAGCATGAAATGGAATCATTCACAACTAGCTTTAGAATAGAAACATTCTGAACAATTTATGAATGTTTCTATTCCAAACTAGTTTCATTCTAAACAAGTTATGAGTGTGTCCATTCCAAAACTAGTTTTGAATGTTTTTGTTTCATTCTAAATAAGTTGTGAATGTTTAAATTCCAAACTAGTTGAGAATGTTTCCACTTCATTCCAAACAAGTTGTGAATGTTTCCATTCCATTCTAAACTAGTTGAGAATGTTTCCACTCCATTTCAAACAAGTTGTGAATCTTTCCGTTCCAAACAACTTGATTCCATTCAAAATAGCTTGTGCATGTTTTCATTTCAAACAAGTTGTGAATGTTTCTATTTCATTCTAAACTAATTTTTAATGTTTCCCTTTCATACTAAACAAGTTATGATTGTTTCCATTTCATTCTAAGCAAGTTGAGAGTGTTTTCATTTTATTCTAATCAACTTGTGAATGTTTCCATTTCATTCAAAACTACTTGTGAATGCTTCCATTCCATTATGAACAAGCTGTGAATGTTTCAAATTCATTCTAAGCTAGTTGCATTCTACACTAGTTGTGAATGCTTCCCTTCCAAACATGTTGTGAATGTTTCCATTTCATTCTAAACTAGTTATGAATCTCTCAATTTCAAACTAGTTGTCAATGTTTCAAATTCATTCTAAACAAGTTGTGAATGTTTCCATTGCAAACAAGTTGTGAACGTTTTCATTTTTTTCTAAACAAGTTGTAAAGGTTTTCATTCCAAATTAGTTATAAATGTTTCCACTTTATTCTAAACAAGTTGTGAATGTTTTCATTTCATTGTAAACAAGCTGTGAATCTTTCCATCCTGAATAGTTGTAAATGTTTCCATTCCATTTAGAACAAGTTTTGAACTTTTCTAATCCAAACTAGTGGTGAATGTTTCCATTCGTTCTAAATATGCTGTGAATGTTTTTGTTCCAAACAAGTTGTGAATATTGTCATTTCATTTTAAAGAAGTTATGAATGTTTTGATTTCATTCTAAACAAGTTGTGAATGTTTTCACTTCATTCTAAACAAGCTGTGATTGTGTCTGTTTAATTCTAAATTGGTTGTAAATGTTTCCATTCTAGACTGGTTGTGAGTATTTCCATTTCTTTCTAAATAAGTTATGAATGTTTCCATTTCATTCTAAACAAATTATGAATGTTTGGCTCTCATTCAAAATAAGTTATGAATGTTTCCACTCTAAACTAGTTCTAAATGTTTCCATTTTATTCTAAACAGGTTGTGAATGTTTCCAGTCAAAACAAGTTGTGAATGTTTTCATTCCAAACTAGTTGTCAATGTTTCCAATTCATTCTAAAGTAGTTGTGACTATTTCCATTTCATTCTAAACAGTTTGTGAAAGTTTTCATTTTATTCTAAACTAGTTGTGAATGTTTTTACTTGAAAAAAGTTGTCAATGTTTCCATTTCATTCTAAACAAGTTGTTACTGTTTTTATGCCATTCTAAACATGTTGTGAACCTTTCCAATTCATTCTAAACTATTTTTGAATGTTTTCCATTTCATTCTAAATAAGTTATAAATCTTTCCACTCCAAACTAGTTGTGAACTTTTTTATTTTATTCTAAACAAGTTGTGATTGATTCCATTTGGTTCCAAATATGTTGTGAATGTTTTCATTTAAAACTAGTTATGAATGATTCTATTTTATTCTAAATAAGTTATGAATGTTTTCGTTTCATTTTAAACTATTTGTGAAAGTTTCCATTTTATTCTAAATAAGCTGTGAATGTTTTCGTTTCATTCTAAACAATTTGTGAAAGTTTCCACTTCATTCTAAACTAGTTGTGAATGTTTCTACTTTAAAAAAGTTATGAATATTTCCATATCATTCTCAAAAAGTTGTTAATGTTTCTATTTTATTCTAAACATGTTTTAAACCTTTCCAATTCATTCTAAACTAGTAGTGAGTGTTACCATTTTATTCTATACATGTCGTGAATGTTTCCATTCAAAACTTGTGGTGAATGTTTGCATTTCATACTAAACAAGTTCTAAATCTTTCAATTTCATTCTAAATAAGTTATGAATGTTTCCACTTTATTCTAAATAATTTGTAAGTGCTTCCAATACATTCAAAACAAGTTATGAATGTTTCTATTTCATTCTAATCTAGTTGTGAATGTTTTCAATCTAAACAAGTTGTGAATGCTTTCATTTCTTCCTAAACAGGTTACGAGTGTTTCCTTTTCATTCTGAACAAGTTGACAAATATTCCTTTTTATTCTAAACAAGTTGTGAATGCTTCCAATTCATTCTAAACTAGTACTGAATGTTTCCATTTCATTCTAAAAAAGTCTGGAATGTTTCTACTTCATTCTAAATAACTTGTGAAAGTTTCCATTTTATTCCAAACTGGTTTTGAATGTTTTCATTCCAAACAAGTTATGAAAACATTCCATAACTTGTTTAAAATAGAATGGACATATGCACAACTTGTTTACAATGAAATAGAAATATTCATAACTTATTCGGAATGAAATGGAAACATTCATAACTAGTTTAGTATGAAATGAAAACATTCACAACTTGTTTAGAATGAAATAAAAATGTTCACAACATGTCTAGATTGGAAAAATTCACAGCTAGTTTAGAATGAAATGGAAAAATTCACAACTAGTTTACAATGAAATGAAAACATTGACAACTAGTTTAGAGCAAAATGGAAACATTCACAATTTGTTTAGAATAAAATACAAACATTCACAACTTGTTTTGGATGCGAACATTCATAACTAGTTTAGAATAAAATGGGAACATTCACAACTTGTTTAGAATGTTTCCACTCTTTTCCGAATAGGTTGTGAATATTTCCATTCCAAACTGGTTGTGAATGTTTCCATTTTATTCTATACAAGTAGTGAATATTTCCATTTCACTCCAAACAATTTGAAACAAATTGAATGGAAACATTCACAACATGTTTAGAACAAATTGGAAATATTCACAATTAGTTGAGGATGAAATAGAAATAATCATAACTCGTTTAGAATAAAATAGAAACATTTACAACTTGATTGGAATGGAAACATTCACAACTAGTTTAGAATAAAATGGAAACATCCACAACTTGTTTGGAATGAAATGAAAACATTTACAACTTTTTTAGAATGGAAACATTCACAACTAGTTTGGAATGAAAACATTCAGAACTTGTTTGGAATGAAATGGACACATTACAACTTGTTTGGAGTGGAATCAGTCTCAACTAGTTTGAAATTGAAACATGATATGTGTTACCCACTACGGGGTAATCCAGTTATGGTGCAAAAAATGTGCATTTAAACTCCCACGATTGGTGTGTCCTATAGGTCACCAGAACAATGCCCTGAGTGTACATACTCAAGTGACCCTCTTGAGCACTATGTAAACATATGCATATTGGTCTAACCATGACACACATATTCACATTTATGAACATTGTGGAAGCTAAGAAATAAACACTAACACAAGTCTTAGTTTTGTCTTCCGCGCATTAAGCATTCTTACTAGTTTCAAAAATTCCAGCCACTGCACCCAAACTTCCTCCAATAAATTGTATCATTCTAGTCATGTCACCCCTATTTTGTTTTCTCCATTATCAAGTAAAGAGTTAGATCAAACCATGTAATTTTTTTTTACATCAATAGCCCAACTATGGACCAAGTTATGGATTTTTGAAGTTGGTTACAAAACTCCAACCAAAAGAACAGTAACTTAGCCAACTTTGAAACATCATATCTTTTGCTACAAAGCTCTAAATTCAGAAATTCTAAATATCAGTTCAACCTCTAGGTGTGTTCTAGGTGTGGTCAAATTTCATGCCAAGATTCAATCTAGACAGGGAGATATAGAAATTTGAGTGTAGAGTCAAAATTCTGATCACTTTATGACCATTTTGCCCATACAAAATTTTATAAGCATGCAAACACTTCATTCACAAGGGGTAAACCACTCAAGGCTATTCCATACATGTCCAAGATACCTGGGAATTACATTCCCTTATAGCTAGCATCTTGACATAGCCAATACCAAAATTTACAAACAAGTAGCCTATATTGCACACTTAGGCAACTTGTGCATAGCATCCTCATACATAGCAAAACAGCCTACAAATGTTCACATACATTGTCCAAACTTCATATGTTATGGCTCTCCTAGTGGGAAGCATGCCTGAAGAAGGTAAAGTGTTCTAAATTAAGTTTGAAACCTCAATTCAAGTTTACATAGCAAGAATAGGAAAGTTTAGCAAAGTTCACTGAGGTCCAAGGAGGTTAAGGCACTAAATAAGGTTCAGGGGCAAAATGGTAATTTTGTATCTTGAATAGCGAGGCTTGGTCCCGAGTGGTTAAAATGAGTTTTATGACTTAACTTTCAACCTTGACCCAAACTTGAAAGAAATAAACAAGAATTACTCAATAATAGCTAAGTTACCAAAAGATGGGGGCTTAAATGAATCAAGTCTAATACTTTGGTGGGTTTGGGGTTAAGTAAGGGTTGTAAGAAGGGAAAGTGAGGGTATGCTGCCACAATTTCGAGTTCATTCTTCCCACCCTCATTTTGACTTCTAATTAACCTTGAAATCCAAGTTTCTTGGTGCAAAGAGAACCCATCAAAGGTATATAGACCATTGGGAGCCCATTTCAAGCATAAAACCATGGTTTTGGAGCTTGGAAGCAATGTTTTCTCCCATCCCTTATTTTTAGTACGATGTAACTAATGTGTTCTTGATTGAATTCATGTTTATTAGTTGATTAGGAGCTTGGGTTTTGGTTAGGAAGCAAGAATTTGATGTTTGTTGCCTCTATTTTGGTTGGAACTTAGGTGGTACTTTGATGAACTTAGTGGATTGGAAGAGTTCTTGATTCTTGCTTGTTACTTGGAGTTGAGGTAGGGAGTTTTATTTTTAAATCAATTAATGCTATTGGAATGAGGTTGCTTGGAGAATTCAAGTACTTCTAGCAATAACATTAGTTAGAGGAAAATGTTCAATTATGGTGGACTATGAGGTTTGTGATGATTGGAATGATGTTATAAGGCATCATAGATTGGCTCGTGATAGTTGGTTGTGATCTATGCAACATGTTTTTTTATGTATGTGAAGTTTGGAGGCTTTCCAAGCATGTTTGATATGTTTGGTAAGTGTCCAAAGTTCATAGCAGCAAAATGCGTGAGAATTCTACAGGTTCGTAGATTGACGACGCGTCGCCAATTTCAGGTTAGTGCCCATGACGCATTGCGAATCCTAGAAAGAGTTGGCAGAACGTCACCAACTGTGGTGGCATGTCGCCAATAGAGGAGAAAGTTGGCAGAGCGTTACCAACTGTGGCAACGTGTCGCCATAAGTATGTTTGCTGAATTTTCCATGTTTTGCTAGGAAGGTCAAGGGGAGACCTAAGGGGGTTCTTAGGGTACCTTGGGGTCTGAGCATTCCGGGGGTACTCTGAGACCTTCAAAAGTCTTTCAAGACCCAGGAGTTTCCTTGAGTTTTGAGAAGTTTTATGGTTACTTCTACCATAAGCAATAAAACTTGTTTACTAAGGATCACAACTAAGTGCCACTAGCCAGGGTGGAAGCTTTAGAATCCTTGGCAACCTAGCCGTGCCATTAGCCATGAGGTTGCAAGGTGAAACCTTAGTGCACCTAGTTTACAAGGTCTTTATGACCTAGTTACAATAGTCCCACCATAATTCCCCTATACAACATAAAGAGGAAGAAGTTCAACTGGCGATTTATCACTAGTTAGGATGGTAAGCTCAGCTTGATAGAGGACAAGGCTATGCCTTGTAGTTCAAGGACTAGGATGGGGGGAAGTCTCAAAGGACCTAGTCATATGTGCATATATCAGTACCCTCAAGCTATGTGAGCTCACAATAGGATACATATGTTATCATATGTGGAGTCCGTAGTAATTTTCTTGTAGGTACAATGAAGACCCTCACTGAGAAAGTTATGCTCTCACTCCCTAGTTATGTTGTGTAGATTCTAAAGTTGCTAAACCGGGTAACCGTTGAGGGTTATTGTGGTAGTTAGCTTTTGTTGGAGGTATTTCCCTTGAGAATCTTTATGGTTCTAGTATACTTGAGTAACTTGTTGGTCAAGTAACAATACTAACTAAAGTCTTCTTTTGGCTATAGATCCTAGTAGCACTTGGACAAGGATTTTTGTGACTCGCTACTGGGACTTACATCTAAGGTGAGAGTTAGTTGAAGATCATCTCAATTGAGGCTTATATATATAATACTCATAGTTGCCTCCATTGTCTATGTTTTGAGGAGTCCTAGACTTTAGGGTTGCTATTGGGTGAGGGCATTAGTCTACCTTATGTATGAATGCTCCCACGCAGTTGTTTTGTGTAGTAAACCCACATAATTGTTGATTTTGTATGCTTTGGCTATTTGAAATTATTTTCTATGTAAATCTCTTGGCCAAGTTAATTTTTCTTATGGTTTTTGTTAATCTAAGTCAAAGCATGAAGAGCATGCATCTTGCATATTCTAGGTTAATCAACTAGCATGAGTTTTAATCCGCACACATATTCAACTAGCCAATTGCAATCCACAGTGAGACCAGCTCTCCCAGGTCTCCTGGGCAAAGGCTAGGGATGGCCATGTCAGTTTTTGGTATCAAAGCTTAGGGTTCATTTCATAGATATTGGGGGCTAAGGCTGAGATCTAGGTTTGGAAAGTCCATGTGGTAGGAAGGTTAGTACTAACCAACATCTAGGGAATGTTGTCTAGCTTTGGTTACAGGTTGTTATTGTTGACACTAGGTCAGGAGCTTCAAGGGGAGCTAAAGAACCTGGTGAGGGCTCTAGTGACCCAGTTCTGGCAAGGTTGGATGAGATAGCTAGGGTGCTTCAGGGGTTGACTCAGACTATGGCCCAAGTGGCACAAGGCATGAACGCTATTGTGACTGAGTTGTTTCGAGATTATGAGGACAGTGAAGCTGTCCAAGAGGAAAGGCATGCTGAGTAGCAGCAAGTGCCTAGGGCTTACGAATGGAGAAATCATGTTCATGAGGAGGAGGAGGAGACAGAGGTTATGGAGGGTCCAAGGAGGGGAGACAACCCACATCAGATGAGATTGTTGGAAAATTTTAAGACTGTAGATCCACCGAGTTTTGATAGGATAGGTGATCCCGATCAAGTAGAAGATTGGTTGTCCAGAATGAATCGAATTTTCACTTGTGGAGGTTATGAATTCGAACAAAGGATGACCTTGTTACCTTTCTTTTTTAGAAGAAGGGCTAGTTTATGGTGGGATGATGTGATGGAGTTGCTGAAGGAAAGAAATGGTACTCAACCGGAGCACAAGAAAACGGTGCTCAAGTGGTCAGACTTTGAGAAGAAATTTTGACAAGAATATATTAGTGAAGTTGCACAGGATCAAAGGAATGTCTAGTTTGAGAATCTAGTGCAAGGAGAGATGTCTGTGAGAGAGTATGAGCAGCGTTATAATTCACTCATTTGGTATGCTCCTTACATGGTTGGCAATGATAAGTTATAGGCCAAGAAATTCTTCCACGGTCTGAAACCCATGCTACAGAGGTATATGGCAACAGTGGATATCAGGAGTTATCGCCAAGTGGTTCAGAATGCGTTAGCCTTAGAAAGAGAATTTGAGGATATGAGGACATCTAGCAAAAAGGTGGAGGTTAGATTAGCCATCCTAGGAAAGAGTGCTGGAAAGCGACTGATGGTTGAAAGCCAAGGTCCTTTCAAGAGAAGGAAAATGGGTTTGTGTCCTAAGTGTAGGCGGTTTCATGGCATGAGGCCATGTATTGTGGGGACTGATAATTGCAATATCTGTGGTCAAAAAGGACATTGGACGAGGGAATAGCCATGGGCTCAACCTTTGCCAGGTCCGCCCAGGAACCTACCCCCTGTACCCCTTGCCATAAGAAATAGACCGGGTGTAGCCGCAGCAGCAGTTGACCCGAGGGTTTTTACTTTGGCAAGTCAGGTGACCAAGGAACTAGCCACCGTTCGAGGTAATTTTAGTTTTCAAAATGGTAGAGAGTGCTTTTTTATATAGGAGCTACTCTTTTTATGATATCATCTTCCTTAGGACATAAGTTTAAATTGCCATGAGAAATGTCCTGTGAGTTAAGACTCATCAAGACTACAGAAAGGAGTTTTGTTGTGACCAACGAAGTGGTTACTAGGTATCCCTTGTAGTTAGGCGACCATGATTTCTGTTGTGAGTTTTAGGTGATAGATTTGAGGTTTGGGAGTGGACTGGCTAAGTAAGCATAAGGCACAAATTGACTATGTGAATCACTTAGTTGACATTATTAAGGCTCAGGGAGCTAGAGTGACTTGCATAGGAGACTTAGCATCTAGTGCTAAAAGTTTACATCTTAGACTTATGGATACCATCCCCATAGTCAGCGAAGAAGAGTATTATTCATTGAATGGGGTGGCCATAGAGGAGGAACTTGAGAAGATTCCTGTGGCCAATTAGTTTCTTGAAGTGTTTCCAGTGGAGTTGCCTAGGTTACCACACAAGAGGGATACTGAGTTTGCAATCCATCTTCAACCTGGGGTTGAACCTATTTCAACACCACCCTATAGGATGTCAGCTCCTAAGATGGATGAATTAAAGAAGCAGTTGCAGGAACTGCTAGATAAAGGCTTTATAAGGCCTAATGTATCACTATGGAGAGCCCCGGTGTTACTTGTGAAGAAGAAGGATGGAACTTTAAGGCTGTGCATCGACTATAGAAAGTTGAATGCAGTAACAATCAAGAATAAATATCCGTTTCCTAGAATTGATGATCTATTTGATAGACTCAGAGGAGAAAAGGTGTTTTCTAGGATTGACCTCTGGTCTGGATATTTTCGAATCAGAGTTAAGGTGGAAGATATCCTGAAAACTGCCTTTAGGATAAGGTACGGACACTATGAGTATATAGTTATGCCATTCGGTGTGACGAATGCTCCAGCAGTATTTATGGAAGCTCTGAGTTGAATCTTTAAACCATTTCTGGATCAGTTTGTTGAAGTTTTTATCAATGACATTTTGGTGTATTCACAAACTACCTCAAAACATGAGAAGCACCTTAAGTCAGTTTTGCAAGTGCTGAAGGATAATCAGTACTATGCAAAGTTGTCTATGTGTGAGTTTTGGTCCGAAAGGATTTAGTTTTTAGGGCACATCATCAGTGCTCAGGGTCTGTTAGTCAATCCTGAAAAAGTTCAGGCAGTAGTTGAGTGGAAGGGACCAACTACAGTTATAGAAGTGAGGAGTTTCTTAGGCTTGGCAAGCTACTACAAGCGATTCATAGAGAAATTCTCTGTGATAGCTACACCATTAACGGCCCTGACCAAGAAAACTCAGAAGTTTGAATGGACACCAAAGTGTGACGAAGATTACATAGAGTTGAAGAAAAGATTAACTAGTGCACTTATACTCATTCTACCAGATCCGAACAGAGCTTTTACAGTATATACTGATGCATCAGGTTCTGGTATAGGGTGTGTGTTGATGTAGGACAGTCAGGTAATAGCCTATGGTTCAAGATAGTGGAGACCTAATGAATTCAACTACCTTGTTCATGATCTTGAGCTAGTAGCAGTAATTTTTGCACTTAAGCTATAGAGGCATTAATTGATGGGAAGTTCATTCAGGATCTTCATCGATCATAAAAGTTTGAAGTATCTGTTTACACAGAAAGATCTGAACATGAGACAACGTCGATGGATTGAATACATAAAAGATTATGATTGTTCAATTGAGTACTGTGCTAGCAAAGGAAATGTGGTAGAAGATGCATTGAGCTGGAAGTACGTAGGAGCAATCCTATCTAAGGATCAGGCTATGAATTCCTCCAAAGGATTGTTGGGGGATTGTTTATCAGCTTTGCATGAGTTTTGTCAAAACCAAGAGAAATCCCTAGTCTACATTCTAGAAATACAATCAGCATGGTTAATTCAAGTTAAGGATGCTCAAATGGAAGGTCCATTGTTGAAGAAAATTTTAGGAGAAGCAAAGCTTGGTACTGTGAAAAAGGAATTTCGATACAAGGATGGAATACTACACTATGGAGATCGTCTCTATGTGCCAAGTGTGGAAGGACTTAGGCAGCAAGTCCTACAGTAAGCACATAGTAGTATTTTGAACGTTCACCCTGGTGTTAGTAAAATGTACCAAGATTTGAAGACGCATTTTTTGTGGCCAGGACTTAAAAGAGATGTAGGAGGACATGTGGCAAAGTGTCTGACATGCCAAGTGGTTAAAGCTGAACATTAGAAACCAGCAGGTACATTTCAAAGTTTACCTCTTCCAGTGAGGAAATGGGGGTCCGTTACTATGGATTCTTAGTGGGATTACCAAATACCTGGAGTCAGCATAATTCTATATGGGCAGTGGTTGATTGGCTGACGAAGTCGGCACACTTCATACCTATCAGAATTACTTATACATTGGAAAAGTTGGCTCAGTTGTATCTCAAGGAAATTTTGAGACTCCATGGTATATGGGATCAGATTATATCTGATAGAGATCTTCGGTTTGTGTCATGATTTTGGAATGCTTTCGAAGAAGCATTAGGGGGTAAGTTTAGTCTTAGTACTGCTTTTCATCCTCAAACTGATGGGCAATCTGAGAGAGTAATTCAAATTTTGGAGGATATGTTATATATGTGTGCCATTGATTTTAGAGGAGATTAGGATTGGCATTTACCACTCATTGAGTTTGCTTATAATAACAGTCATCAAACTGTTATAGGTACGGCACCAACAAGGCTTTGTATGGAAGGCATTGTGCGACGCCTCATTGTTGGGCAGACCCTGCGGACAGGATAGTTATTGGTCCTGAGATCATATTTGATACCATAGCTAAGATCAAGTTAATCTAGAAACGGATTAAGGCAGCCAATGATTGGTAGAATAAGTATACAAATTTGAGAAGAAATGTTTTGAAGTTGGGGACAAGGTACTTCTTAAAGTGTCTCCGATGAAAGGAGTTACCCGTTTTGGACAGAGGGGTAAGTTAGCCCCTAGGTACATTGGACCCTATGAAGTTTTGGAATGAATAGGGAAAGTTGCTTATCGATTGGTGTTACCACCTAACCTATCTCAAGTGCAAAACGTGTTTCATGTTAGTTTACTCAGAAAATGCACAGTGGATTCGGGACAGGTAGTTAGTCCTTTAGGGGTACCCATTCAGGAAGACTTGACCTATGAAGAGAAACCCATTCAAATACTTGATAGGCAAGTCAAGAAACTTCAAACTAAGTGGATTTCGATGGTTAAGATCCTTTGGTCTAACCATAGTGAAGAGGAAGCTACTTGGGAAACAAAGCAGGATATGCTAAAAAGATATCCTACTGTTTTTCCAGAGTTGCAGCGGAACTTGGAGGACCAAATTCCAGAAGGAGGGGAGAATGTTATGGCTCTCATAGTGGGAAGCGTGCCTGAAGAAGGTAAAGTGTTCTAAATTAAGTTTGAAACCTCAATTCAAGTTTACATAGCAAGAATAAGAAATTTTAGCAAAGTTCACTGAGTTCCAAGGAGGTTAAGGCACTAAATGAGGTTCAGGGGTAAATTTATAATTTTGCATCTTGAATAGTCGGGCTTGGTCTCGAGTGGTTAAAATGAGTTTTAAGACTCAACTTTCAGCCTTGACCCAAACTTGAAAGAAATAAACAAGAATTACTCAAGAATAGTTAAGTTACCAAAAGATGGGGGCTTAAATGAATCAAGTCTAATACTTTGGTGGCTTTGGGGTTAAGTAAGGGTTTTAAGAGGGGAAAGTGAGGGGAGGCAGCCACAATTTCGAGTTCATCCTTCCCACTCTCATTTTGACTTCCAATTAACCTTGAAATCCAATTTTCTTGGTGCAAAGAGAAGCCATCAAAGGTATAGACCATTGGGAGCACATTTCAAGCATAAAACCATGGTTTTGGAGCTTGGAAGCATGTTTTCTCCCATCCCCTATTTTTAGTACGAGGTAACCAATGTGTTCTTGATTGAATTCATGTTTATTAGTTGATTAGGAGCATGGGTTTTGGTTAGGAAGCCAGAATTTAATGTTTGCTACCTCTATTTTGGTTGGAACTTAAGTGGTACTTTGATGAACTTAGTGGATTGGAAGAGTACTTGATTCTTGCTTGTTACTTGGAGTTGAGGTAAGTGAGTTGTATTTTCGAGTTCAATTAATGCTATTGGAATGAGGTTGGTTGGAGAATTGAAGTAATTCTAGCAATAGCATTAGTTAGAGGAAAAGGTTGAATTATGGTAGACTACGAGGTTTGTGATGATTGGAATGATGTTATAAGGCATCATAGATTGGCTTGTGATAGTTGGTTGTGATCTATGCAATATGTTTTACATGTATGTGAAGTTTGGAGGCTTTCCATGCATGTTTGTTATGTTTAGTAAGTGTCCAAAGTTCATAGCAGCAAAATGCGTGAGAATTCTGCACGTCCACAGATTGGCGACGCATCGCCAATTTCAGGTCAGTGCCCACGACGTGTCACCAATCCCAGAAAGAGTTGGCAGAAAGTCACCAATTACCATAGGTATGTTTGCTGAATTTTCCAAGTTTTGCTAAGAAGGTCAAGGGGAGACCTAAGGGGGTTTTTATGGTACCTTGGGGTTTGAGCATTCCGGGGTTACTCTGAGACCTTCAAAAGTCTTTCGAGACCTAGGAGTTTTCTTGAGTTTTGAAAAGTTTTATGGTTACTTCTATCATAAGCAAGAAAACTTGTTTACTAAGGATTACAACTAAGTACCAGTAGCCAGGGTGGAAGGTTTAGAACCCTTGGTGACCTAGTCGTGCCGTTAGCCACGAGGTTGCAAGGTGAAACCTTAGTGCACCTAGCCTACAAGGTCTTGATCACCTAGTTGCAATAGTCCCACCATAATTCCCCTATACAACATAAAGAGGGAGAGGTTCAACTGGTGATTTATAACTAGTTAGGCTGGCAAGCTCAGCTTGCTAGAGGACAAGTCTATGCCTTGTAGTTCAAGGAGTGGGATGAGGAGAGGTCTTAAGGGACCTAGTTCTATGTGCATATATCAGTACCCTCAAGCTGTATGAGCTCACAACAGGATACATATGTTATCATATGTGGAGTCCTTAGTAATTTTCTTGCAGGTACAATGAATACCCTTACTAAGGATGTTATGTTCTCACTCCCTAGTTATGTTGTGCAATCCTGAAGTTGCTAGACCGGGTAACCATTGAGGGTTATTATGGTAGTTAGATTTTGTTGGAGGTATTTCACTTGAAAATCTTTATGGTTCTAGTATACTTGAGTAACTTGTCGGTCAAGTAACAGTACCAACTAAAGTCCTCCTTTGGCTGCAGAGCATAGTAGCACTTGGACAAGGATTTTTGTGACTCGCCACTGGGACTTACATCCAAGGTGGGACTTAGTTGAAGAAGATCTTAGTTGAGGCTTATATATATAGTACTCATAGTTGCCTCAATTGTCTATGTTTTGAGGAGTCCTAGACTCTAGGGTTGCTCTTGGGTGAGGGCATGAGTCTACTTTATGTATGAATGTTCCCACGCAGTTGTTATGTGTAGTAAACCCACATAATCGTTGATTTTGTGTGCTTTGGCTATTTAAACTTATTTTCTATGTAAATCTCTTGTCCAAGTTAATT
Source organism: Aquilaria agallochum (assembly GCA_000696445.1). Lineage (NCBI taxonomy): Eukaryota > Viridiplantae > Streptophyta > Magnoliopsida > Malvales > Thymelaeaceae > Aquilaria > Aquilaria agallochum. Next base: position 114,869 of record KK901024.1, read on the forward strand.
TTTCTTATGGTTTTTGTTAATCTAAGTCAAAGCATGAAGAGCATGCATCTTGCATACGCTAGGTTAATCAACCAGCATCATGAAGTTTTAATCCGCACACATATTCAACTAGCCAATTGCAATCCACTGTGAGACCAGCTCTCACAGGTCTCTTGGGCAAAGGCCAAGGACGGCCATGTCATCACTTGCATTACATGTACTACATGCATCCATGCACTACATAATGTTCTTAATTTAGTTAAAACACACACCCTAGTTACAGGAGAGCTTTAGACACAATGCACTCCAAAAACAAAATGTTGGACAGCTGCTGCATAACATAGTAAGCACCATCACTAAAAATATCAAATGTGCTCCTAAAATCACCAAACTTTCCAGATCATAACTAGACACATGGAAGTTCATGTACCTGAAATTTCAGATCAAAACTCAAACGATAATGGTCAGTTTGAATGTGATCATTCTGCTGGACCTGAAATGGACAGAAAGGGGGTAAGTTTCTTGAATGAAACTTAGTAAGGGCTTATCAATAAAATATTAAAACTCTAGTCATATACCTGAAATCCAAATACACTAAAACACAAAATTACAGTACAAATACACAAACACAGCCATCCAAATGCACAAACAACACAGCAACAAACAAATGTAATGCTGGCAAAAATAAACATATTAGGGTTAGTTCATAAACAACAAAATAAACATTATGTAATCAATATGGAAGCCATCCTCAAGCAAATACTTGGCCTTAGGAGATTAATTATTCTTATTTAGTACTAACTTGGGCTCTAGAAACCCCTGTAAACACTACCATCATAGTGCATGAAAAACAGTAAGGCTGGAACCTTGTTCATGCATTCCCCCTTAACCCATACTTGGTTCCTTGAGCTTTTTTCTCTCTTCCAAGCATGGTCTTAGCTTCATGGATGCTTGATCATCATATTAGAATAGCACAACCATGAAACATGAAGATAAAACCCTTACCTAAGCTGTGAAAGATGAAAATAGCAAAGGAAGCTCAATAAACCCAAAAACTAGGGTTTTTCTCTCTCCTGTTGAATCTGATTGCTTTCCTTTGTGATTTCTTAGGGGATTGAGCTATGGTGGCTACGGAAATTTATGGAGGAGCTAAGGGAGGAACTCTAGCTGGTGAAGCCCAAAAATGACCAAGGAAAGGTAAAGAAATCAAGATATTTACTTGACTTGATTAGTTTAACCATAACCTTTACTTAGGTCACTATAAGTATGTCTTAAGCAAAGAATTTTTTGCTAATCTTTAGCCCACATTTTTTAGCGTAGAACCTGAAAATAAAAGGCTAGGATAATGCTAGAAATGGCCATCTTTGACTTTTATAAAAAATCATCTCACTCTTAAGTTATTTTCATGAACAATTGTAAGCCTAGTTGTCCTAGGTTCTTGAATAATAGCCTTTGCTTCCTTTATCCAATTTAGCATCCAAAAATTTCTTCCATACCAATCAAATCCTTCCAAAATCTCTTCTTTAAAGTTGTACAATTGAGTACCCAAGTCTTGAAATCTTGCAATAAGACCCATAGATTACTTGTAAAGTAAGTAATCCTCTAGGGCTTCCTTTAGTACCAAGTAACCATTGTAATCTTTTAAGGACGTGTAGATTATTCACTTTACCCCTCATATTTCATTCACTATGGTGAAAATTATGCTATATAATGGTTTATAACCATTATGCCTTTATACTGTAATTTTCCCATTTGTTGATGTGGTAACAATATGGGCATGGGAGATGCAACCAAAGATGGGAAAGACCACTTGAATATTTCTAGTGGACCTATGAAAAGAAAGAAGGCTATAGAGCACACCAATGCACTTTAAGCTTTTGTCTCAAGCTATTTCGTGGACCATGGGCTTGCAATTTCATGAAGAGCTACTTGAACACTCAAGGAATCATATAGAGGTGATGGCCAATTTTGGTACTCAATTATAGAGTGCCTAGGCAAGTCACAATAGAAGCAACCCCAAGGGCACCCCTTAAGTGCACCCTAAGAGCCCCCTCTAGGTGTCTCATGGGCTATTTCATTTGACAAGCTGAATCTTTGAGCCCTAAAGTTTTAAGACCTCTTTTTAAAATCTAAGAGAAGGTCTCATGCCAATGGAACTCAATTATTCAAGCTAATAGTTGAAGATACAAGCAAAAACCCTAAGAAGCCTTTAAGTGTAAGCCAGAAGGCCATTTTTGGGTTTTTAGAGCCAAACTTGTATTTGCATTTTATTTTCCTTAATTTCTCATTTATTTATGTTATTCAAGATGTTGTTTAGGCTATGTAAGTGATTCATGTCACATAGGACAAGTGGCACATGCTGCACAAAATAAACAAGTGCTAAATGTATGTTAGAGTCCTAGTTTGACTACATTTTCGTTAACTCTTTTGAATCAGGGTTTGTAGCTGAATTTTGGCCTAATTTTGCCCTAGTTTTAGCCTATAAATAGGAACATATTATGGTTGAAAGATTGGCTTTTTAACAAAATAATGTTGATATTTTGAGAGCAAATTCTCTTTGGTTCTTTGAAGACTACCTTGGAGCATAAGTTATTTCTGTTCTTTGGTGTTCTTATACTCCTAGTTTCTAATCACAAGTAAATTAGGGGTGGGTGTTCAAAAGCTAGTCACTTTGGTGTATTTTTGGAGCTTACTAGCATCTTGGGCTCATTTCATTGTATTTATACCAAAGGGATTTACGTCAAAACACAACTTGTTTAAAATGAAATGGAAAGATTGAAAGCTTGCTTGGAGTAGAAACTTTCACAACTAGTTTCAAGTGAAAACATTCATAACTTATTTGGAAATAAGTGGAAACACTCACAACTTGCTTGGAATGAAATGGAAACATGCAAAACTAGTTTAGAATGATTTGGAAGCATTCACAACTTATTTAGAATGAAATGGGAACAAATGAAGCGGAATGATTCCATCCCAAATAAGTTGTATATGTTTCCATTCCAAACAAGTTTTGTATGTTTCCATTCCACAACTAGTTTAGAATGAATTCAAAACATTCACCACATGTTTTGAATGAAACAAAAACAAATGAAATGGAATGTTTCCATTTTATTCCAAATAAGTTGTGAATATTTCTATTTCATTCCAAACTTGTTGTTAATGTTTCCATTTTATTCTGAACAAGTTGTGAATGTTTCCACTTTATTCTGAACAACTTGTGAATGTTTTTATTCAATTCCAAACAAGTTGTGAATGTTTTCACAGCAAACTAATTATGAATCTTTCCAATCCAAACAAGTTATGAATGTTTCCATTTCATTCTAACCTAGTTTTGAATGTTTCAAATCCAAACAAGTTGTGAATGTTTCTATTCTAAACTAGTTGTGAATCTTTTCATTTCATTTCAAACTAGTTTTGATTTGTTTAAAATGAAATGGAAACACTCACAACTTGTTTGGAATCAAATAAAAAATTCACAACTAGTTTGGAATGGAAACATTCACAAATTGTCTTGGATAAATTGGAAATATTCGAAAGTTGTTTAGAATGAAATAGAAACATTCCCAACTTATTTAGAATGGAAACATTAACAAGCTATTTTGAATGAAATGGAAACATTCTAAACTTGTTGTGATTCTAGACTAGCTGTCATTGTTTCCATTTCATTCTAAAAAGGTTTTGAATGTTTCCATTTCAAACTAGTTACGAAGGTATCCATTTCATTCTAAATAGGTTGTGAATGTTTACATTTCATTCTAAACAAGTTATAAATGTTCCCATTTCATTCTTAATAGGTTATGAATGTTTCCATCTCATTCTGAACAAGTTGTGAATGTTTACATCTCATTCCAAAACAAGTTGTGAATGTTTCCTTTTCATTCTAAACAAGTTGTGAATGTTTCCATTTTATTCTAAAAAAGCTGTGAATGTTTCCATTTCATTCTAAACTAGTTGCAAATGTTTCCATTGTAATCAAGCCATTCACAACTAGTTTACAATGAAATGGGAACATTCACAACTTGTTTGGAATTAAATGGAAATATGCACAACTACTTTAGAATAAAATGGAAACATTGACAGCTAGTTTGGAATGCATAACATTGACAAGTGGTTTGGAATGAAATGTAAATACTCATAACTAGTTTATAATGGAATGGAAACATTCACAACTTATTTAGAACAAAATTGAAACATCCAGAACTAGTTTAGAGTTAAATGGAAACATTCATAACTAGTTTACAATAAATTGGAAACATTCATAGCTTGTTTTGAGTGGAAACTTTCACCACTAGTTTTTAATGAAATGTAAACATTCATAACTAGTTTGTAATGAAATGGAAACATTCACAACTTTTTTAGAGTGAAATGGAAACTTTCATAACTAGTTTAGAATGAAATGGGAACATTCACAACCAGTTGGGAATGGAAACATTCACAACTAGTTTAGAATGGAAACATTCACAGGTTGTTTAGAATGAAATGGAAACATTCACAACTTGTTTATAGTGAAAACATTCACAACTAGTTTAGAATGAAATGGAAGCATTCACAAGTTGTTGAGAATGAGTTGGGAACATTCATAGCTTGTTTAGAATGGAAACATTCACAACTTGTTTAGAATGAAGTGAAAACATTTAGAACTTCTTTAGGATGGACACAATAACTACTTGTTTAGAATGAAATGGAAAGATTCACAACTAGTTTGGAGTGAAATGGAAAAATTCACAACTTGTTTAGATTGAAATGAAAACATTCACACCTTATTTATAATGAAATGGGAACATTCTCAACTTGTTTACACTAGGATGGAAATATTGAAAACTAGTTTGGAGTACAAACATTCCCAACACGTTTAGAATGAAGTGAAAACATTCACAACTCAATTGGTGTGGAAATATTCACAACTAGTTTAGAATGAAATGAAAACATTCACAGCTTGTTTAGAATGAAATGGATACATTCGTAACTTGTTTGGAATGGAATGAAAATATTGATAACTTATTTGGAATGAAATTGAAATATCCACAACTTGTTTAGAATGGAAACATTCACAACTTGTTTATAATGAAATGGAAACATTCACAACTAGTTTGCAGTGAAAACATTCACAACTTTTTCAGAATGAAACGGAGACATTCACAACTTGTTTTGAAACATTCACTGTGTAAGGTTTCAGGATTCAAACAAGTGTAGTGGAGGATAACTGAGACCTTCCAGGATTCAAGTGAAACATTTTATGTCATGTGTTCAAAAATTTTATACCTAATTAGTTGAGATCTTTCACCCAACTGTTGAGTCAAATCACAAAACTTGAATAGTTGATGTGTTCAAGCTCTCTACGGTATCTGCATGAGCCTCTCTGAATCACCATGTCCTAATAGATGCATTCCTTTTGCACCAGCAATGCTAGCTTGTGTCCTCCATGGAACGGGAAGAGAAGAATGCAGCTATAACTTTTAGAACTCTTTTGATTTTGTTCTTAGGGAGGCTAGGGCCAAAGTTTCCAAATTCTCATTATATGATGTATTTATAGTGAGACTCAACTCCCAAGCCCAATGGGTTTCAAACCCCTAATCCAATTAGGTTTAATTTCGGGCTTCATTAATGGCTCAACGTTTTGGCCAATTGTTAATCCAAAATTATTATGAAACCAAAATCCAAACAATTTGGCCCATGCACTCAAATAATCCAATTGGCTCTATGTGTTCAACCTAATAGGCTCTTATCATATTGGCAATCATTATAAATCACATTTATGATCATAAATAATGAGCGGTGTCTAGCAACATATCATTGTTACCCATATGACAAGATGTTGGTGATTCGACTAAACCTCTATGATCATTATCCGTATATGTCATTGTCCCTTTGTCCAAGATATCAAGACCAAGCATGAGACATGGAATGTGTCACTCTCATCTAGCGCAAAGTATGGTTTCTTGATGTCCAAGTAGACTAATACAAATTGATGACATTGATATTATATATCATCTCATCTGAGCATGGCCATGCATTTTCTTAGTCTTACTTTATCAAGGGGCCCAAAGAAATCACTCTTGTTTCATAGCAGCAACAAATCCCTTCTTGATCATAAAAAACCTTTCGCATGACATGTGACATACCCAATGACCACCTTCTTGTTCACTCAATTACGAGCAACAAGGAAGTATCAAAGTATATGACTCACATGTAGGGAACCTTGATGACCTTAGGTCAAAGGACTATATATACCATGATCACTATGAGAATCACTTATGACACTTAAATAACGATCCATGTAGTGTTCTCTTGGTAGGTCGGTCTAGTACACGAGTTCTTTAACTTGTACCCATATGTCGACCACATATCCCATATTAGCCTCCACATATGCAAGTCATTATATATTATTGTAACCCACTCCACAATAATACTGGACCAGGATCATTAAAGAATGCTATTATTCTAGGGTTATAATTATGTTTGCCTATCTCACATAGAAACAATACAAGAAACACAATTACTAGATTAATGCCTCAATAAAATGTCATGACTCAATGTGCAAAATACAATCACCTCATGATTGGCTTTTTGGCACAACCCTAACAAACAACCTTTCTAGAATAAAATGGAAACATTCATAGCTTTTTTAGATTGAAATGAAAATAATCACACCTTGTTTAGATTAAAATGGAAACATTCATGATAAGTTTAAAATAGAAACATTCACAACTTGTTTGGAATCAAAACATTCATAACTTGTTTGGAATCAAAACATTCATAACTTGATTAGGATGAAATTGAGACATTCACAATTGGTTTTGAATGAAATGTAAACATTCATAACTTGTTTGGAATGGAAACATTCACAACCTATTTAGATTAAAATGGAAACATTCACAACTAGTCTGGAATAAAAACATTCACAACTCGCTTAAAATGAAATGGAAACATTCACAATTAGTTTAGAATGAATTCGAAATATTCACAACTTATTCCAAATGTGATATGAGCATGGAAGGTACAACTAAAGCTGGTAAGGACCCCTTGAAGATAACTAGTAGACCAATGGCAAGAAAGAAGGCTAAGAAGCTGATAAGTGCACTTCAAGCTTTTGTCCTAAGCATGGAGATGATAAAACATTCATGTCATGGAGCATCGACTTGGATTTTCACAAGGATTTGCTGGAACATTCAACGAATGATATGGAGATGATGGCCAAGCTTGGTGCTCAATTCTAGCATGTTCAAACAAGCGACAAGATAAGGAACCCCAAAGGGCACCCCTTAAATGCACCTTTGGAGCCCCCTTGAAGTGTTCAAGAGCCATTTTCTTCCACAACTTGAATCTTTGAGTCCCGAAGTTACAATACCTTTTTCCAACATCGAAAAAAGGTCTCAAGCCAATGGAACTCAATTATTCAAGCTAGAAGTTGAAGATACAACCAAAAAACCTCCTCTTAGATGTTGGAAAGAGGCCTTGAAATTTTAAGGCTCAATGATTCAGCTTGTAGAAGAAAATGGACCATGAACACTTCAAGCGGGATCCAAAGGTACAATTAAGGAGTGCCCAGGGTGTTCTTTGCTTTTGGATTTGTCTTGGCACTCTAGGATTGAGTTCCAAGCTTGGCGATCATCTCCATATAATTCCTTGAATGTTCTAGTTGCTCTTTGTGAAAATACACTAGTTAGCTCCTTAGCCTTCTTTCTTGTCATTGGTCCACTAGTTACCTTCAAGGGGTCCTTGCCATCTTTGGTTGTGCATTCCATGCTTAAATCAACTGCCCCCTCCTTAGAAGTATTCGTCCTTAAATCAAAACCTGCATTAGAAAAGGGAACTAAATCAATAAGGATGAAATAGTTAATACTTAATCACTTACCTTGCACATAAGCTCCAATATCATGGAATACTTGTGTATGGAGCTTTAGTCCCATGCAAAACCTGAACCAATATCCTAACACCAATATCCTAACACCATTAGTACAAAAAATTTGAAAGTTTGCACAATTTTCACCTTAACTCTAGGAATCACTTTCATTGCCTTTACCATCTCAAAAACATTATTCCCACAACTAGGGAAAGTGTTGGAATAATTTACCTTATGGATGTTGTATACATTCAAAACAAATGGACCTAAACTCACACAAGTGTTATTGTTATGGCTCTCCTAGCTGGAAGCTCATTTGAGGAAGGTAAAGCTTTTAAAACTTAGTTAGGAACCTTAATTTAGGTTCATGTAGCAAGAATATGTAAGTTTAGCAAAGTTGACTAAGTTCCAAGAAGGTTACGGCACCAAAATGAGGTTTAAGGGTAAAATGGTAATTTTGGATCCTAAATAGTCAAGTGGGGTCCCGAGTGTTAGAAATGAGTTTTTATAGATTAAATTTTTATCTTTAACCCAATTTTAGTTCAAATAAACAAGATTTGACCAAGTTTGACTAAGGTTACCTAATGTAGGGGTTTATTTGTAACTTTTTGTAAACATTGGTGGCTTGATTTTAAAAATGGGTATAAAACATGGTAGAGGTGAAGGATGGCTACCCTTTCCACTCTGAAACCGAGCTCATCCTTCTCTCTACCATTTTTTCATTAATTCATGCCCAAAACCAAAAGTTATTTGTGAAATTTGAAGCTACCAAGAAAGTATAAGCTGAAGGAAGCTTGTTTCAAGAAGAATTTTATGTTTTTGGAGCTTGTAACCATGTTTTGCACCATCCTTTATTATTGATGTGAGGTAACACTTGTGTTCTTGGTGAATTCTTGTTTATTAGTTGATTGGGAGCTTGGGTTTTGGTTAGCAGCTAGTAATGATGTGTTTGTGCCTTTGGTTGCTTAGAACTAGAAAGAACTTTGATGAACTTTGGTTTTTGAGGAAGGGTTGCTTGTTTCTTGGATGTGGATTGAAGTTAAGGTAAGGGAGTTATGTCTTCAAGCTCAACTAATGCTATTGGTTTGTGTTTGCTCGATGAAATCAAGTAGTTTTGGTAATAGGATTAGTTAATGGGCTAGTTTGATCATGGTGGACTACTTGGTTTAGGGAGATTGGAATGATGTTATAATGCATCATAGGAATGCTTGTGATATTTGGCTATGGTTTTCGCAACATGTTTTAAAAGTGTATGAAGTTTGAAGGCCATCCAAGTATGTTTAGTATGTTTGGTAAGTCTTCAAAGTTCATAGCAACAAAATTGAAAATTCTAGGTTTTCACAGGCACCTTGGTAATTGTGGTGACACATCCCCACAGTTAGGGTGGTTGAATTTTTCCAATTTTCCTAGGAGGTTCAAGGGAAGGCCTAGAGGGTTCTTAGGGTACCTAGGGGTCTAAGTACTCCTAGGGTACTCCAAAGATTCCAAAACTCTTTCAAGAACTAAAAGTTTTCTTGAGTTTTATGGTTTCTTGCACCATAAACAAGAAATCTAGTGAACAAAAGATCACAACTAGGTATCACTGGCTTGGGTGAAAGGTTTAGTACCATCAATGACCTAGTTGTGTAGTTAGACATGAGGTTGTGATGTGAAACCTTAGTGCACCTAATTGGTCTTTGTGGCCTAGTTAACAGTAGTCCCGCCATAGGGCCCCTATACAACATAAGGGAGTTTCAACTAGTGACTTATCACTGGTTAGGCTAATAAGCTATGCTTGCTATAGGACAAGGCTCTACCTTGTAGTTAAAGGACTAGCTTGAGGAAAGGTCCTAAGGGACTGAGATTTATACGCATAAGTCTAGCCTCAGGCTATATGAGCTCACAGCAGGTTACATATGTTCACATATGTGTAGTCCTTTGTGACTTTTATTGCAAGTGAAGTGAATACCATTACTGAGAATTTTTTAATTCTCACTCTTTAATTTATGTTGTGTAGTTTCTGATGTTGTTAGGATGAATAACCATTCGGGGTTGTCACGGTAGCTTGTTGTTATAGGTGCTATGCTTGAGAATCTTTATGCTTCTAGTATACTTGGCTTACTTGTTGGTTAAGTAATAGTGCTGACTATAGTGTTTTCTTAGCTATGGAGCCTAGCAGCATGTGGACAGAACTTTTGTGACTCACCACTGGGCTTGTATGTTTTTTACTCATAGCTGCCTCCCTTGCCTATGATGGAGTCCTAGACTCTAAGGTTGCTCTTGGGTGAGGAGCATTAGTCTACTTTATGTTGAGTGCTCTCACATGGTTTTTCTGTGTAGTAATAATCATATAAATGTTGATTTTGTATGCTTTGGTTATTTGAACTTGTTTTCTATGCAAGTATCTTGGCTAAGTGAATGTTTTTGTGTTTTCTATTTATTCTAGTCAAAGCATAAGAGCATGCATCCTGCATATTCTTGGTTAATCAACTAGTTTCATGAAGTTTTAATTTGTAGACATATACAGCTAGCCAATTGCAACCACCGTGAGACCAACTCTCACAAGCTTCCTGTGAAGCGGCTAAGGACGGGCATGTCAGTTATGGTTGTGAAAGGCACAAGTTATGCATGTCAAGAAAATAGTTTGCATGAACCACTTAAATGAACAAGAATTAAACATAATGCAGTCTAAACTAATAAAAAAACAAGGATGCATGAATTTCACAAAAATCGTAAGCATTTTAAATGGGATTAAGTGAAACTAATTTAATGGCAAACTTATTTTTGCATTTATATGCACCACAATGCATAAAATTTGTGAACTTGCATGGTATTTGACACAAAACCAAGGAACCAACATATCTCCCCAAAAAGTTGAACTTGAAACCAGAATTTTGACTCAAAATAAATAACTTCAAGTTCAAACATAAAACAAAAATATCAAGGCTCAAAAGTTTATGTAATGCATGTGTCATGAAAAAAAATGCTTGCTGGAAATTAAAGATTGACGCACAAAAATAGGCTGAACATGAATAAGAGTCCAAAAAGTATGTAATGCATGTGCAAGAACCAATTTATGCATGAAAAATTCCAAAGAAGTAGATTTAACCTGAGGCAAAACAAAACAATGTGAGATGGATGCAAAACAAACAAAATAAAAAACAAAAGACACCAAAATAGATTTTTGTCTAGAGATACTCATGGAATTCAAAATATGATTTGACAAAACCAAAAAATTAGAAGATTTAAAACCATATTTTGTTAAAGTTTCATGCTTACTTCCTTCTCTTAATCTAATTTCATGAAAACCATTCTTCAAAACAATACAGCTAGCAAACACACATTATTTAAGATTTTCATGCAAAACCATAGCAAATCTATGTGTAAAGAAGAAATACATTACAGTGGTTGTACTGAGTCTCCATGTATTTTCCTTAAGAACCACAAATTTTTCAACTTTGTATTCAATGGCTTTGGGTGGAGTTGTAATAATTTCATCCCCTTGAAACATAGGATAAGAAACAATGTTAGGCAAACTTTTGCTTGTGAAATCACTTGGACTTGCCTCAAATTGCTCCTTTTCAACCTCCTTCATTAGTTTCATGCATGATGACACATGACTTGGAATATTGTGAACATCAATTTCTTGGATGGGCAGCAATTCATTTGATTCTTGTAGCTTATCTCCACTTAATTCCTGAAAACAAGACAATGCAACAGTAGAAAAAGACTTCATTATGTTAGATGAAAGTATAGCGTTCCTTACACCACTAATTTTTTCTATTTGACACTCTTTCTTTTCACTCAACTTGCCCTCATTTTTTTCTCTTCGGAACTCTCTACTCTTATTCCCCTCATGTTCACTCTTCACACTTGATCTTTCAGTTGTTCTCTCGGCTTTCCCCTCATCACTCTTGCCCTCAACTTTCCCATCTTTTTCTTTTCTCTCAACCTTACTTTGAAGTTTTCTTTGATCCTCCAAGACTTATTATGGTGAAGGTATTGACTTGTCTTGTTGAGGCCGAGACAAGCCTCCTTTGGTGGCCTTCACTTTTGGCTTAGGTGTTTCTCTTGCATCCTTGCTCCATGCTCCTTTCCATGTGGAGCTTCTTCCTTGAGACATCTTGGATGGCTTGGACCTCTTGATGATCCTCTCGGCCTTAATGGTATGATGAAGCAAATCGTCCATGTTGTCATAAGGCACCATCTCCACTTTGTTGGCAATTTTAGGATTAAGACCATTGATGAATCTAGCAATGATGGGTTCCTCATCCTTAATGATGTTGGCTTGGGTCAAGGTCATCTCCAAATCTTTGTTGTAGTCCTCTACACTCCTTCGGCCCTACACTAGCCTTTGAAGTTTAAGGTGTTGATCTCGATAATAGTAGCTAGGCATAAATCTCCTCCTCATCAAGGCTTTAAGGGCTCTCCATGTGTGTATGGGCTCTGCATCATTCCTTATCCTAGAAGTAACAACCTGATTCCACCATACAATAGCATAGTTAATGAATTCAATGGTAGCCAATTTAACCTTCTCTTCCTCAGAATAATGACGGTGATCAAAACCATCTCAATCTTTTGCTCCCCTTCCCAATGTGCATCAGGATCACTCCTCCATTGGAAGGATAAAATGGTAAGCTTGATGGAGTTGAGATTGTTGTCTTCCCCTGGCTCCCTCTTTGAAAGCCCTTGATTGTGTGAGGCACATTTTTCCTCCTCATGCTCATATATCCTTGAACCATTGCTTGGTTGCAAGATGGGATTAGGTCTCCTTGGCAACATTAAATCCGTGTCCTTAATCCTCCCCATGAGTCTATTGAGGGTTTCTTGAAGTTCCCTTATGCTAGGCTTTTCATTATGCCTCACTCCAATCCTCCTATCCACCTAGCCCTCTATACTCCTAAAGTCAGAGATGCTTATACACTCACCTCACATGTTTCCCTCAAAAGATGAACACTCAAAAAACTCAATTTGTTAGTGAGAATATTGCTATTGAAAGAGTCCTCAAAAGTTCTAAGAAAACTTTCCTCAAAGCACAAAAGAAAAGTTGAATTCTTTGAAAACAATTTTGATTCCAAAATAGAGGTAGGCTAAACAAGTTTTATAATACTTAAGGAAGCTCTTGCAATTTATGATCAGAAGAACCACAAAGAAAAGTTTTAGCCTCAAAACAATGGGTTAGTGTTTGTGGGCACAAAAGCCAAATCAATTTGTGCAAGCTTCTTTTTGCAAATTTTTTTTTCTTCTTCATTCTTTTTTTTTAATCTTTTTGAAAGCTAATTTTTCCTTTGCTATTTTGATGCTAGAACACTTTTCTTCTTTATGTTCCTTACTGCCAAAGACAAAAATTTAGTTTTCTTTTCGGTCAAGACAAAAAACTATTGAAAACTTGCACAATTTGAATCAACCTTTTGGTACCAAATCTTCTTGAAGTTGGATCCCTATTTTTTTGGTGTTTTCTTGACTCTAGGATGCTGGAAACAATGAAAACAAGAAAGATTAATAGGGCTGAACACAAAACAAAAGGATATGAAATGAAAGATAACCAATGAATGAAAACCAAAAACTAAGAAACCCAAGTTTGACGTCTTTTTGTTGTTTTTATTGTTTTGATTGGAAACAAGGCTGGAAACAAAGAGCATAGACCTAAAACAAGAAGAAAAAAGATTAAAATAGAGAATTCAATCACAAAAAAAATTGAAAAAAATGAAAGAAAAATGAGGAGAAATAGGAACACAAAGATATCCTTTAGATGGAACTTGTGGCTCTGATACCAATTGATGGAAACCTCGATGCTATAATGACCATGAAATGTGCGCAAAATGTTTTTCAAGCTCCATAAGATATCAAGGAGATTTGATTTTAAACCCTCACTCCTAATCAACTTTTTATTAGAAACAATAAGTATAAGAACACCAAAGAACATGAACAACTTGTGCCCTAAGGTAGTCTTCAAAGAACCAAAGAGAATTTCCTCTCAAAATAGCAATATTTTTTGCTCCAAAGCTGTGTTTCTCAACTAGAAAATTTACTTACTTAAAGGCCGAAACTAGGTCAAAAAGCAGGCCAAAATTTGCACCAAAACCCTAAGTTCAAAGGAGTTAAGAAAACCCAGTCAAACTCGGATTCATTCACCTAGTTTGCATATGTTTAAAGTGTTCAACATATGGAACTTTCCCTATGTGAATTGAATCACTTCCATAGCCTAAATAACATCTCAAATAATGTAAATAAATAGAAAATTAAAGAAAATAAAGTGCAAAAACAAGTTTGCCCAAAAAACCCCAAAATGATCTTCTTGGGTGCACTTAAGGGCTTCTTAGGGTTTTTGCTTGTATCTTCAACTTTTAGCTTGAATAATTCATTTCCATTGGATTGAAACCTTATTTTTGATGTTGGAAAAATTTCTTGTAACTTTCAGGTTCAATGATTCAGGTTGTGGAAGAAAATGGCCCTTGAACACTTCAAGGGTTCTCTAAAGGTGCACTCAAGGGTGCCCTCGGGGTTCCTTGTCTTGTGGCTTGTCTAGGTACTCTAGAATTGCACACTAAGCTTGGTCATCATCTCCATATGATTCCTTGAATATTCTAGTAGCTCCCTGAGAAAATCCAAGTCCATGCTCTATGAAATAGCTTGCGACAAAAGCTTGAAGTGTACTAGTAAGCTCCATAGCCTTCTTTCTTGTAATTGTTCCACTAGTTATCTTCACAAGGTCCTTGCCATCTTTGGTTGTGCCTTCCATGCTCATATCATAATGTTTCTGATTAATTCTAAACAAGTTGTGATTGTTTCCATTCTACACAAGTTGTGATTGTTTTCATTTCATTCTAAACTAGTTCTAAATGTTTCCATTCCAAACAAGTTGTGACTATTTTCATTTCATTCTACACAAGTTGAGAATTCTTTGATTTCATTATAAAGAAGTTTTGAAAATTTTTACTCTAAAATATTTGTGAATGTTTTGCATTCCAAACTAGTTGTGAATGTTTCCACTCCAAACTAGTTGTTAATGTTTCCATTCCATTATAAATAATTTATGAATGGTTCCATTTCAATCTAAACTAGTTGTGAATGTTTCCATTCTATTCTAAACTAGTTGTGAATGTTTCCAGTCCAAACTTGTTGTGATTGTTTCCATTTCATTCTAAATTAGTTACAAACATTTTGATTTCATTCCAAACAAGTTGTGAATGTTTCTATTCCATTCTAACCTAGTTGTGAGTGTTTCCACATGGAACTAGTTGTGAATGTTTCCATTGCATTGCAAACCAATTGTGAATGTTTCCACTCCATTCCAAACTAGTTGTGAATGTTTCCATTGCAAACTAATTGTGATTCTTTCCATTTCATTCTAAATAAGTTGTGAATGCTCTCATTTGATTCTAAACTAGTTGTGAATGCTTCCATTTCTTTCCAAACAAGTTGTGAATGTCACCATTCCAAACAAGTTATGAATTTTTCTATTTCATTTTAAACTAATTGTGAACATTTCCATCCCAAACAAGTTTTGAATGTTTCCATTTCATTCTAAACTAGTTGTGAATATTTTCATTTTATTCTAAACAAGTTGTGAATGTTTTCGCTTCATTCTAAACTAGTTATGAATGTTTTGATACCAAACAAGTTGTGAATTTTTCCATTCCAAATATGTTGTGAATCTTTTAATTTTATTTTGAACTAGTTGTGAATGTTTCCATTTCATTCTAAACAAGTTGTGAATCTTTCAATTTCATTCTAAAGTAGTTGTGAACATATGAATTTCATTCCAAACTAGTTATGAATGTTTCGAATTCATTCTAAACTAGTTGTAAATGTTTTCATTTCATTATAAACAAGTTGCTTTCATTCTAAATTGGTTGTCAATGTTTCCAATTCATTCTAAAGAAGTTGTGAATGTTTCCATTTCATTCCTCACAAGTTAGCAATGTTCCTAATTCAATCCAAACTAGTTGTAAATATTTCCATTCCAAACAAGTTGTGAATATTTCCAATTTATTCTAAACTAGTTATGAATGTTTCCATTGCAAACAAGTTGTGAATGTTTCCTTTTGAAACCACTTGTGAATGTTTCCATTTCATTCTAAGCAAGTTGTGCATGTTTCTATTTTGAACTAGTTATGAATGTTTACAATTCATTCTAAACAAGTTGTCAATGTTTCCATTTGATTCCAAACAAGTTGTGAATGTCTCTGTTTCATTCTAAATAAGTTGAAAATGTTTCCACAATTTGTTTAGAATGGAAATGTTCACAACTAGTTTAGATTGAAATAGAAACATTAACAACCTGTTTAGAATTAAATAGAAAGATTCACAACTAGTTTGGAATGGGAACATTTACAACTTGCTTAGATCTAAACAGAAACATTCATAACTTGTTTGGAATGAAATGAAATGGAAATATTCATAGCCAATTGTGATTGGAAACATTCACAACTAGTTTAGAATTGAATAGAAACATTGTCAACTTCTTTAAAATGAAATAGAAACATTGATAACTTCTTTATATTGGAAACATTTGGAACTAGCTTGGAAAGAATGGAAACATTCATAACTTTTTTTGAATGAAATCAAAACATTCACACCTTGTTTAGACTAAAATTGAAGCATTCAACACTAGTTTAGAGTTGAAACATTCACAACTTGCTTAGATTGAAATAGAAACATTCACAACTTCTTTGGAATGAAATGGAAACATTCACAACTACTTTAGAATGAAATCGAAACATTCCCAACTAGTTTAGAATGAAATGGAAACATTCGCAACTAGTTTAGAATGAAATGGAAACAATCACAACTAGTTTAGAATAAAATAAAAACATACACAGCTAGTTTAGAATGGAAATATGCACAACTAGTTTAGAATGAAATGGAAACATTCACAACTAGGTTGGAATGAAATCAAAACATTCACAACTAGTTTTGAGTGACATGTAAACATTCACAACTAGTCTAAAATGAAATGGAAACATTCAAAACTTGTTTGCAATGGAAACATTCATAACATGTTTGAAATGGAAACATTCAGAACTACTTTAGAATGAAATGGAAACGTACACAACATGCACAACATGTTTAGAATAAAACTGAAACATTCACAACAAGTTTAAAATAGGATGGAAACAATCACAACTAGTTTAGAAGGACATAGAAATATTCAAAAATTATTTATGATGGAATGGAATTATTCACAACTAGTTTAGAATGGAAACATTCTTAACTAGTTTGGAATGAAGTGGAAACACTCACAACTAATTTAGAATGAATTAAAAATATCAACAACTTGTATATAATGGAACCATTCACAGCTACTTTAGAACGAATTGGAAACATTCATAACCTGTATGAAATGGAAACATTCACAACCAGCTTTGAATGGGAAAAAATTCACAATTTGTTTAGGATGAAATGGATACACGTGACAACTTGTTTAGAATGAAATGGCAACATTCATAACTTGTTTAGAATGAAATGAAAATATTCATAACTAGTTTGGAATGGAGACACTCACAACTAGTTTAAAATGAAATGGGAACGTTCAAAACTTGTTTAAAACGAAATGAAAATATTCATAACTAGTTTAGAATGAAATGGAAAGATTCAAAACTTGTTTAGAATGAAATGGAAACATTACAACTAGTTTAGAATGAAATGAAAATATTCATAGCATGTTTAGAATGAAATGGAAACATTCATAAGCTGTTCGGAATGGAAACATTTACTGCTTGTTTAGAATTAGCTAGAAACATTGACAACTTGTTTAGAATGAAATGGAGAAAAGTTTAGAATGGAATGAAACATTCATAACTTGTTCAAAATGAGATGGAAATATTCATAACTAGTTTGGAATAGAAACATTCAAACCTTGTTTAGAATGAAATGGAAACATTCCCTACTTTATTGGAAAAGAATGGAAACATTTGCAGTTTGTTTAGAATAAAATGGAAACATTCATAACTTGTTTCGAATTAATTGGAAATATTCACAACTTGTTTAAAATCAAATGGAAACAAGTTTAGAATGAAATGGAAACATTCACAACATATTCAGAATGAGATTGAAATATTGATAACTAATTTAAAGTGAAAACATTCATAACTTGTATAGAGTGAAAAGGAAACATTCACAACATGTTTAGAATAAAATACAAACATTCCCAACTTGTTTGGAACAGAATGGAAACATTCACAACTTGTTCGGAATGGAAAGATTCACAACTTGTTTATAATGAATTGGAAATATTCACAACTAGTTTGCAGTGAAAATGTTCACAACTTGTTTAGAATGGAATGGAAATAGCCACAACTTGTTCAGAATCAAATGGAAACGTTCACAACTTTTTTAGAATAAAGTGGAAACATTCACAACTAGTTTAGAATGAAGTCGAAACATTCAAAACTAGTTGTGAATGTTTCCATTTCATTATAAACAAGTTGTGAGTGTTTCCATTTCATTCCCAACTAGTTATGAATGTTTTGATTCCTAACAAGTTGTGAATGTTTCCATTCCATTCCAAACAAGTTGTGAGTGTTTTCATTCCAAACAAGATGTGAATGTTTCAATATCATTCTAAACATGTTGTGATTGTTTCCATTTCATTCCAAACTAACTGTGAATATTTCCATTTCATTCTAAAATGGTTGCCAAAGTTTCCATTCAAAACTTCTTGTGAATGTTTCCATTTCATTCTAAATAAGTTATGAAATTTTCTATTCTAAACAACTTGTAAATGTTTCCATTCAATACTAGTTGTGAATGCTTCCATTCCAAACTAGTAGTGAATCTTTCCATTCTAAACTAGTTGTGAATGTTTCCATTTTATTCTAAACTAGTTTTGAAAGTTTCCACTGCATTTGCATCAACTTGTGATGTTTCCCTTTCATTGCAAACTAGTTATGAATGTTTCCTTTCCAAACTAGTTGTTGATGTTTCCATTCCACTATGAATAATTTGTGAATGTTTGCATTTCATTCTAAACCGATTATGAATGTTTCCATTCCATTCCAAACTAGTTGTGAATGCTTCCATTCTAAACTTGTTGTGAATGTTTCCATTTCATTCTAAACAAGTTATGAATATTTCCACTCAATTCTAAACAAGTTGTGAATGTTTCTATTCCATTCTAAACTAGTTGTGAATGTTTCCGTTCCAAACTAGTTGTGACTGTTTCCATTTGATTACAAAGCAGTTATGAATGTTTACATTTCATTCTCAACAAGTTGTAAATGTTTCTATTTCTTAACAAACCATTTGTGAATGTTTTCATTCCAAACTAGTTGTGATTGTTTCCATTTCATTGTAAACAAGTTGTGAATGTTTTCATTTCACTCTAAACTAGTTGTTAATGTCTCCATTCCATTCTAAACATGTTGTGAATGTCCCCATTCGAAATAAGTTGCAAATGTTTCCATTTCATTCTAAACTAGTTGTAAATGTTTCCACTCTAAACAAGTTGGGAATGTCTCTACTTGATTCTCAAGTAGTTGTGAATGATTCCATTTTATTCTAAACAATTTGTGAATGTTTCCTTTCAAATAAGTTATAAATGTTTCAATTTTATTGTAAACTAGTTGTGAAAGTTTCCATTTCATTCAAAACAAGTTGTGAATATTTCCTTTCTAAATGTGTTGTGAATGTTTCCATTTCATTCAAAACTAGTTATGAATATTTCCATTTCATTCTAAACAAGTTGTGAATGTCCTTATTTCTTTATAAACAAGTTGTAAATGTTTCCATTTAATTATAATATAGTTATAAATGTTTCCAATTCATTCTAAACTAGTTGTGAATGTTTCCATTCCAAACAAGTCTTGAACCTTTCCATTTCAATCTCAACTAGCTTTGAATGTTTCCATTTAAAGCAAGTTATCAATGTTTCCAATCCAAACTAGTTGTGAATATTTCCATTTCATTCAAAACACGTTGTGCATGTTTCCATTGCAAACTAGTTGCTCATGTTCCCATTGTGAATGTTTTCATTTCATTTCAAACAAGTTGTGAATGCTTGCATTCAACTCCAAGCAAGTTGTTTAGAATGAAATGGAAAGATTTACAGCTAGTTTTGAATGGAAACATTCATAACTTGCTTAGATTGAATTGGAAGGGTTCACAACTTTTTTTCAATGAAATGAAATGGAAACATTTATAACTAGTTGTGAATGCAAACATTCATAACTAATTTAGAATTGAAGGGAAACATTCACAACTTCTTTAGAATGAAATTGAAACATTCACAACTTGTTTATATTGGAAATATTCATAACTTTCTTTATATTGTAAACATTCACAAATATTTTAGAATGAAATGGAAACATTCATGACTTGTTTGGAATTGAAACATTCACAACTTATTTAGAATGAAATGGAAAGATTCAAAACTAGTTTGGATTAGAAACATTCACAACTTGATTAGAATGAATTGGAAACTTTCACAGCTTGTTTGGAATGAAATGGAAACTTTCACACCTAGTTTAGAATGAAATGGAAACCTTCACAGCAAGTTTGGAATGAAATTGACACATTCACAACAAGTTTATAATGAAGTAGAAACATACACAACTACTTTGGAATGAAAATGTTCATAACTTGTTTAAAATGAAATGGAAACATTCCTAACTTGTTTTGAATTTAGACAATCACAACTAGTTTAGAATGAATTGGAAACATTAACAACATGTTTGGAGTGACTAGGAAAGATTTGGAACTACTTTGAAATAGAAACATTGACAACTTGTTTGCAATGAAATGGAAACATTTGCAACTAGTTTAGAATGAAATGGACACATTTACAATTTCTTTAGAATGAAGTGGAAAGATTCACAACTTGTTGGGAATGAAATAGAAACATTCACAACTAGTTTGGAATGCAAACATCCACAACCAGTTTAGAATGAAATGGAAACATTCACAACTCATTTAGAATGAAATTGAAATATTCACAGCTAGTTTTGAATGAGATGTAAACATTCACAACTTGTTTCGAATCAAATGGAAACATTCATAACTGGTTTCAAGTGGAGACATTTAGAACTACTTTAGAATGAAATGGAAACACTCGTAAGTTGTTTAGAATAAAATGGAAACATTCACAACAAGTTTAGGATGGAATGGAAACATTCACATATAGTTTAGAATAAAATGGAAATATTCAAAAAAAATTTACAATGGAATGGAAACATTCACAACTAGTTTGGAATGGAAACATTCATAACTAGTTAGAAATCAACTGGAAACATTCACATCTTATTCTGAATGGAATGGAAACATTCAAAACTAATTTATAATGAAACGGAAACATTTAAAACTAGTTTGGAATGAAATAGAAACACAGACAAGTTACTTAGAATGAAATAGAAACATTCATAACTATGTTGGAATGAAATGAAAACACTCACAAATAGTTTGGAATGGAAACATTGACAACCTGTTTAGAATGAATGGAAATGTTCACAACTAGTTTAAAATGAAATGGAAATATTGACAACATGTTTGGAATGGAAACATTCAGAACTACTTGAGAATGGAATGGAAACATTGACAACTAGTTTAGAATGAAATGCAAACATTCAAAAACTATTTATAACAGAATGGAAACATTCACGAATAGTTTGGAATGGAAACTTTGACAACTAGTTTGGAATAAAATGGAAACATTCACAACTTATTTTGAATGGAATGGAAGCATTCACAACTAGTTTAGAATTAAATGGAAACATTCACAACTAGTTTGGGATGGAAACATTCACAACTTGTTTATAACGAAATGGAAACATTAACAACTAGTTAAATGTCAAATGGAAACAATCACAAGTTGTTAAGAAACCTTTGCAGCTTGTTTAGAATGAAATGAAAACCTATCATAGCTTGTTTATAGTGAAATGGAAACATTGACAACTAGTTTTGAATGGAAACATTCACAACTTGTTTGGAATGAAACAAAAACATTCACAACTTGTATAGAATGAAATGGAAACATTCATAAGTTGTTTAGAATAAAATGGATACATTCACAACTTGTTTAGAATGCAAACATTTGTAACAAGTTCAAAATGAAATGGATACATTGACAACAAGTTTGGAATGGAAACATTAACAATATGTTTAGAATTAATTGGAAACATTCACAACTTGTTTAGAAATGAAATGGATACAAGTTTAGAAAGAAAAGGAAAAAAATCAAAATTTGTTCATAACTAAATGGACACATTCATAACTTGTTTGGAATGGAAACATTCACAACTTGTTTAGAATGAAATGGAAACTTTCATAACCCATTTTGAATGGAAACATTAACAGCTTTTTTAGAATGAAATAGAAAGATACATATATAGTTTAGAATGGAATGAAAACAATGACAACTTGTTTGGAATGGAAACATTCATAGCTTGTTTACAATGAAATGGAAAGACTCAGAACTTGTTTAGAATGGAGTGAAAACATTCACAACTAGTAAAGAATGAAGTAGAAACATTTACAAATTGTTTTGACTGAAAACATTACTACTTGTTCAAAGTTAAAAGGAAACATTCACAACTTGTTTGCAATGAAATGAAATATTCACAACATGTTTATAGTGAAATGGAAACATTCAAAACTTGTTTGGAATAGAAATATTCACAACTTCTTTCGAATGAAATGGAAACATTCACAACTAGTTTATAATGAAATGGAAGCCTTCACAACTTGTAAGGAATGAAAACATTCACAGCTTGTTTAGAATGAAACAAAAACATTCACAACTTGTTTTCATGGGGATAAAAAATTTCACAACTTGTATAGAATGGAAACATTCACAGCTTGTTTAGAATCAAATGGAAACATTCACAACTAGTTTAAAATGAATGGGAGCCATTCATAACTTGTTTGCAATTAAAACATTCATAACTTATTTTGGATGAAATGTAAACAATCACAACCTGTTTGGAATGCAAACATTCACAACTAGTTTTGAATGAAATGGAAACAAACACAACTTGTTTTGAAAGGAAACATCACAACTATTTTAGAATCAAATGGAAACACTCATGACTTGTTTGGAATGGAAACAATCACACCCTGTTTATAATGAAATGGAAACATTCACATCCTTTTTGGAATGAAATGGAAACATTATGGAAACATTCACGACTTATTTGGAATGGAAACATTCACAACTTGTTTAAAGTGAAATGGAAACATTCACAACTAGTTCAAAATCAAAAGGAAACATTCATAACTTGTTTGGAACGGAAACAGTCGTAACTTGTTTTGAATGAAATGGAAACATTCATAACTTGTTTGGATTGCAAACATTCACAACTAGTTTTGAATGAAGTGTAAACATCCACAACTTGTTTGATTTGGAAACATTCGCAACTTTATTAGAATGAAATGGAAAGTCTCAAATCTTGTCTAGAATGGAAACATTCATAACCTATTTACAATGAAATGGAAGCATTCACATATACTTTGGAATGAAATGGCAACAATCACAACTTGTTTAGAATGAAATAGACACATTCACAACTAGTTTAAACTAAAAAGAAAACAAGCATAACTTGTTCGGAACAGAAACATTCACAACATGCTTTGAATAAAGTGGAAACATTCATAACTTGTTTGGAATGGAAACATTCACAACTTGTTTAGAATAAAATGGAAGCATTCACAACTAGTTTAGAATAAAATGGAAACATTCAAAGCTTATTCAGAATAGAAACATTCAAAACTAGTTTTGAGTGAAATGGAAACATTCGCAACCTGTTTAGAATAGAGACATTTACAACTTGTTTAGAGTGACATGGAAACATTCACAACTGTATTAGAGTTAAATGGAAACATTGAAAATTTGTTTAGAATGAAATGTAAATATTCAGAACTAGTTTAGAATACAAACATTCACAACATGTGTAGAATGAAACGGAAACATTCACAACTAGTTTAGAATGAAATGGAAACATTCATAACATGTTTAGAATGAAATGGAAACCTTCACAACTTGTTTGTAAAGGAAATATTCAAAACTTGTTCAGAATGAAATGGATACATTCACATCTTGTTTGGAATGGAAATACTCATAACTTGTTTAGAATTAATTGGAAACATTCACAAATTGTTTAAAATGAAGTGGACGCAAGTTGGGAATGAAATGGAAACATTCACAACATGTTCAGAATGAAATAGGAACTTTCATGACTAGTTTGCAATGGAGACATTCACAACTTGTTTGGAATGAAATGGAAAATTCATAACTTATTTGGAATAGAAACATTAAGAACTTGTTTAGAATGAAGTGAAAACAATTAAAAACTTGTTTAGAATGAAGTGAAAACAATTAAAAACTTGTTTAGAATGAAGTGAAAACAATCATAACTTGTTTAGAACGGAATGGAAATAATTACAGCTTGTGTGGAATGGAAACATTCACATCTTGTTTAGAATGAAATGGAAACATTTAAAACATTTTAGAATGAAATGGAAACATTCACTATATGTTTAGAAGGGAAACATTAACAACTTCTTCTAAATGAAATGCAAACATTCACAGCTTCTTTAAAATGAAATCAAAAGATTGACAACTTATTTGGAATGGAAACATTCACAACTTGTTTAGAATGAAATGGAAACATTCACAACTTGCTTACTGTAGAGTGGAAACATCCGAAACTAGTTTAATATGGGAATGGAAATATTCACAAGTTGTTTACTATGAAATGTAAACATGCACAACTTGTTTGGAATGAAATGGAAACATTGACAACTTGTTTGGAATGGAAACATTGAGAACATGTTTACAATGAAATGGAAACATTCACAACTTGCTTAGAATGGAATGGAAACATTTACAATTAGTTTAGAATGAAATGGAAACATTTACAGCTTGTTTGGAATGGAAACATTCACAACTTGTTTAGAATGAAATTGAAACATTCATAACTTTTTTAAATTGAAATGGAAACATTCATAACTTGTCTAGAATGCAAACATTCACCATTTATTTAGAATGAAATAGAAACACTAAAATCTTATTTGGAATGAAAAGGAAATATTCACAACTTGTTTCGTATGAAATGAAAGCATTCACAACTAGTTTAAAGTGAATTCGAAACATTCATAACTTGTTTCGATTACAAACACTCACAATTTGTTTAAAATGAAATGGAAACAATCACAACTTACTGAAAATGGAGTGGAAACTCACACAACTAGTTTACAATGAAGTGGAAACAATTACAACTTGTTTGGAATGGAAACATTCACAACTTGTTTAGAATAAAAACATCTAGAACTTGTTTGGAAAGGAAACGTTCGCAACTTGTTTAAAATGAAATGGAAACATACACAACTTGTTTAGAATGAAAGAGAAACATTCACATGTTATTTGGAATGCAAACATTCATAACATGTTTAGAATGAAATGGAAACATTCATGACTTGCTTAGAATGGAATGGAAGCTTTCACAACTAGTTTAAAATGAAATGAAACATTTACAACTTATTTGGAATGGAAATTTTCACAACTTGTTTAGAATGAAATCAAACAATCACAACTTGTTTAGAATAATGTGGAAACATTCATAACTTGTTTGGAATGGAAATACTCACAACTAGTTTATAATGAAATGGAAACATTCACAACTTGTTTTAGAGTGAAATGGAAACATTAACAACTATTTTGGAAAGAAATGGAAACATTTAGAACTTGTTTGGAATGAAATGGAAACATTCAACACTAGTTCGGGTAGGAAACACTCATAACTAGTTTAGAATTAAATGAAAACATTCAAAACTTCTTTATAATGAAATGGAAACATTCAAAACTTCTTTGTAATGAAACGGAAACAATCACAACTAGTCTTGAATGAAATGGAAACAATCACAACTAGTTTAGAGTCAAATGAAAATATTCACAAGATCTTTGGAATGAAATGGAAACATTCACAACTTGTTTAAAATGGAAACATTCAAAACTAGTTTATAATGAAATGGAAACGTTCACAATTAGTTTGGATTGAAATGGAGACATTCACAACTTGTATCAAATGCAAAGCATACACAAATTTATCACAACTTGTTTGGAATGTAAACATTCACAACTTGGATGGCATGGAAACATTGACAAGCTATTTAGAATGAAATGGAAAGATTCACATCTTGTTAGGAATAAAAGGGAAAAATTTACAACATGTTTAGAATGAAATGGAAACATTGACAACTAGTTTGGACTAGAAACAATCACAACTAGTTTAGACTAGAAACATTCAGAACTTGTATTGACTAGAAACCTTAACAACTTGTTTCAAATGGAAACATTCACAGCCTGTTTGGGCTAGAAAGTTTCACAACTTGTTTTCAATGAAATGGAAGCATTCACAGCATGTTTGAAGTGGAAACATTCACAGCTAGTTTAGAATGAACAGAAACATTCACAACTTGTTTAGAATAGAAACATTCACAACTTGTTTAGAATAAAATGGAAACATTCACAACTAGTTTAGAATGAAATGGAAACATTCACAACTTATTTGGAATAAAAATATTCAAAACTAGTTTTGAATCAAATGGAGACAATCATAACTTGTTTGAAATGAAGACATTCACAACTTGTTTAGGATGAAATTGAATTATTCACAACTAGATTAAAATCAAATAAAAACATCGACAACATGTTTAGAATAAAATGGAAACATTCACAACTACTTTTGAATGAAATGGAAACATTAACAACTTGTTCAGAATGAAATTGGATCTTTCACAACTAGTTTGGAATGAAATGGAAACATTCACAACTAGTTTGGAATAGAAAGAATCACAACTAGTTTAGAATGAAATGGAAACATTCACAACTTGCTTGGAATGGAATGGAAATGTTCACAACTAGTTTAGAATGAAATGGAAACAAACGTAACAAGTTTGAAATTGAGACATTCACAACAAGCTTGGAATCGATACATTCATAACTAGTTTGGAATGAAATAGAAGCATTCATAAACTACTTATAATGGACAAGTAGTTTAAATGCAGACATTCACAACATGTTTAGAACAAAATGGAAACATTCACAACTAGTTTTGCTTGAAATGGAAACTTTCACAACTAGTTCAGAATGAAATGTAAACATTCACAACTTGTTTGGATTGAAAACATTCAATGCTTATTTAGAACTAATTGTAAACATTCACAACTTGTTTATAATGAAATTGAAACATTCACAACTTATTCAGAATGAAATGGAAACATTCCTAACTAGTTTGGAAAGGAAATATTCACAGCTTGTTTAGAATGAAATGGAAACATTCACAACTTGTTTCAAATGAAATTGAAACATAAGCAACTAGTTTAGAATAAAAAGGAAACTTTCACAGCTTGTTTGAAATGTAATGGCAACATTCACAACTTGTTTGGAATAGAAACATTCACAACTTGCTTAGAATGAAGTAGAAACAATATTAACTTGTTTAGAATGAAATAGAAGCATTCACAACTTGTTTGGTATGGAAACATTCATAACTTGTTTAGAATGAAATGGAAACATTCGCAAAATATTTATAGTGAAATGGAAACATTCACAACTTGTTTAGGATGGAAACATTCACAACTTACTTAGAATGAAGTGGAAACATTTGCAACTTGTTTAGAATAAAATAAGAACATTCACAACTTGTTTGGAGTGGAAACATTCACATCTTATTTATAATGAAATGCAAACAATGGCAATCTGTTTACAATTCAATGAAAACATTCATAGCTTGTTTGGAACAAAAGCATTCACAAGTTGTTTGGAATAGAAACATTCAAAACTTGTTTACAATGAAATGGAAACATTCACAAATTGTTTAGAATGGAAACATTCAAAACTTGTTTGGAATGGAAATAATCACAACTAGTTTAGAATGAAATGGAAACATTCACAGCTGGTTTCAAATGAAGTAGAAACATTCACAACTTTTTTGGAGTGGAAGTATTCAAAACTAGTTTAGATTGAAATGCAAACATTCACAACTAGTTTAGAATGTAATGGAAACGTTCACAACTTGTTCAAAATGAAACATTCACAACTAATTTGGAATGAAATGGAAACATTCACAAGTAGTTTCGAATGGAAAAAGTCATAGCTAGTTTAGAATGTAATGAAAACATTCACAACTTGTTTATAAAATAAAATGGAAACTTTCACAACTAGTTTAGAATCAAATGGGAACATTCACAACTTGTTTAGAATGAAATGCAAACATGTCACAACCAGTTTAGAGTGAAATGGAAACATTCACAACTAGTTTGAAATGAAGACATTCACAACTTGTTTAGAATGAAATGGAAACAGTCACAACCAGGTTAGATTGAAATGGAAAGCTTCACGACTTGTTTACAGAGAAATAGAAACATTTACAACTAGTTCAGAATGGAAACACTCACAACTAGTTTATATTGAAATGGAAACTATTTTTTCTGTTGGAGTGTGAAAAAAAGCCAAGAGTATGAGTAGGCTTTCCAACTTGAAAATAAAAATATAATTAGCATTCTTTTTTAAGAAAAAAAGTTGCTAATTTCATTTTACTATTTATTTGCTTTCCTTTAAAATAAATGAAATAATTATTTTATGACGCTAAAAAGAAAATTTTCATTTCATCTTGTGGTTCAGATTAATAATTACTGAACAATTTAAATTAGCACATATTCATATTAATTTAAGTTAATTTAATTTAAAATAATTTTTTTTTGTTTCACATCATTTTTGCCTAGAAGTAGTGTCATTTGAAAGCCAATATTATTTAGGTATAATAATCCATTGATTGTAAAATTTTTATGCTATTATTGAATTTTTATAAATTTGTTTCTTTTTGAATATTAAAAAAATAATCAAAATTTAAATAACATCATAAAAAAATTATTTTAAATGAATCATTGCACTTATATAATATCAAATTCCAAATAAAATTAATTTTGGCTTAATAAGATGTAAAAATAAACATTAGTTACTATAACAAATAAGCACGGAAACAGTTGGCAAATACATATTTTATGTCACATCCACCTCAGCCAATAAATGCCACATCATCCTCACCCTCAACATAATCAATTAGTTACTGTAGCAAATAGACTGAAGTGCATACTTTTCAAAGTTTAATGACTAAAGGCCAATTCGTTTCGTCTAAAGTCAACTGACTTTTTTTAACTTTTTCATCTTTTTTACGTGAAACCAATTTCATTTGAAAGTCAATGTTATGTAGATACAATAATCAATTTGAAAGTAAATTTTTAGGATATTGTTAAATTTTTATGAATTTTTCTTTTTTAA